>JAVCKT010019241.1:0-11579 GCA_032273925.1 Rhynchotus rufescens | reverse complement strand
AGGAAGGTTGGACTTGATGATCTCTAGAGGTCCCTTCCAACCTAAAATATTCTGTGATTCTGTGATTCTATGATTCTTCATAGATTTTCTTCCTGCACAAGGTGGAGAAATGAGGGAATAACGTGTGATCATCATTATGGACTTAGGTAATTAGCATCACCTGTCTGTCTTTGAAATAATAGAATATTGATAAAAATGTGTTTGTAATGGTTTGGAATGGTTATATTAATGCATCACCATTCATATTTCCCTTCTATTAGCCTCTGTCAAACTGTCCTGAATAGGCTTGGCTTGAGGACTTATGAATTAAATTAGTATTAATGCTGGAGATGTTTAGTCCCATTCAAGGGACAAAAAAAGCCTGGAAACTTTCAAGAGAAGGGATAGCTTGTAAAGACAGCAGTATGGAGAAGTTCGTTAGTTCATCTGTAGTAATTAAGCTTATTTCCATAGCAACATTATCAGTTCAGCTCCAGAATTTTGAGATTTTTGTGTACCCAGCAATTAGAACGAATATGCTAATTTTAGCAGCGATATCACATTTGTGTTTGGCAAGAGCCTTGTAACTAAGCACATTGATTGGAGAGTGAAATAATGTTCTATTTTCTTCATTTCCCTTTCTTGGATCACTTCAGAGTGCTTTACTGACTACAAGCAAATCACTGCAGTCTGCTTTCTCAGTAGAGTAACTGTTTTTACCTTTTGGGAGAACATATATATATATATATATTTCCATTTACTTACTTATAATTATAGCAAAAATCTTGTCTAGGTGTGCAATCCTTGACAAAACACAAAGACAGAGCCAAAGCAGAGCAATTCAATTCAGATGACCCAATCAGTTCCCAGCTGTGGGTTCATGGGGTTGGCATCATGCTACTGCAGTGAAGGGATGATGTCCCAGCTCCAGCTGCATCCTTGCTCCAGCATCCCTGCTGGATGCTCCAGCTCCATCCCTACTCGTAACTATGCATCTTGGCTTCCATAGGACTTTGCAATAAGCTCCCAGGAGACCAATCTGCCCTCAGCAGCCATTTTTCTGAACTTCCTTATTAATAAATAGCAATAGCAAATAAGGAGAATTCTGGCATGTCACTGAGGAGATTTTTGTGAGCCCTGCAGATCCCTCAGGTTGCTTGCAGATAGTGTCCCAAGACGAAAGAAGGAAGGTTGGGTACCTGCTCCTCATCTGGATGAGAGCTCCATAGAGCTTCATCTTCACAGAGCTGTGGACTGCGGTCTTTTCTAGACCTGACTAGCCCCGTGTGAGTGGGGACTAATGAGGACTAATCATCTTTCCTGCAATCAATTTAGGATTTGGGATTATATATTATTTCATTAAAGTTACTGTGTAAATATATGCTGGTTTGCATGCCAAAGTGAAACATTAGCTTTCTCCTTTTTGAAGTTTTTCCAAGGAAGGAATTATGTCAAAACTAGTGGTTTATGAGAAGGAGAATTTGTTTTTATAAAGATTTGTGTCCTGCATCTGCTAACCCTGCTCAGCTCCAAAACATGCTGTACTCAGTCCAGTGCCCTTCACTCTTCTCCCACTTTCCCAGCCTGGTGGGCAAATATCAGCCAAGCTGTGGCAGATTTGGGATTAGACATGCAAAGGCTGTCAGTGGGCTGCTGTCTCCCACCGTGGATCAAATACCCTCTGTATCTTCCATACACAACCTCTGATATCCTCAGAACTTGTCAGAATTTTTGTCCCTGTTTTCTCAGAGTCTCTGTGTTCCCTGTGCCCCATCTGGCAAGTTTGTTGAAAATTATCCAACAGGTTCAGACTTTATTCCTTCGTTATTCCTTTCTTTATTAGAAGAGGACTGATAAAAGGATACTCAAGGTGATCATATAAGCCCCTCTATCTCTAGAAACCAGTCTAAAAATGTGTTTTAACAATAAACCCTCTGCCTAGGCAGAGTTCACAGACACCTTTTAGATCATCTACCTGCTGGGTCGACATGTTTTTGGTTTTTCACATAAATATTTTTCTTTCTTTTCTTTTTCTTTTTCCCCTCAAGTTCACTCTAAAATAAGCATAAAGTTAGGAATACCACACTCCTGAGTGGCACAGCAGGTTCAGCATATGCAGTGGATATACAGTGAAAAAAAAAAGCATCAGATGAATCGCTCCTGTGGCTAGTGAGTTCTAAAGGTAAGAGAACAGTTAATGTATTCATAACAGACTTATACTTAAAGATTTGTAAATTATTTATGACTTTCAGGGAGTGGGAAGCCAACTACCATAAAGCTCGAACCCAAATAGCAAATAATTTTATATCAGCAAAGGACTTTGGGTTTTGCAGTTGCAGCAGCTCAGCTATAATCCCCCTGGCAGGAAAAAAAAAAAAAATCATTTAGTAGATTCACCATAGACTATCTGGGGATTTATAATTTAGTCTTTGAGGCCTCCTGGGGTTCTATCACAATTTGGCATCTATTTCTCCCTAGGCAAAGTGAAACTCCTTGCAGTATAACCAGTATTTTGCTAACTTGTGTTTATCTGCAGAAATTCTATTATAAATCTAAATTAAAAAGAGTGCAGAAACATATTGTTGGCATAGGAACCCTCCTGTTGGTGATGGATTTGTGTGTAAATTGGCAGCTCGTAACTGCTCTTAGGACATTCTAGTGAAAGAGGCAGACATACTTTGCATGTGAGTCATGGTGGCATTTGGGCATCTGGAGCACTGATTTCTTTTACCATGGAAAATGGGGGTCTTGATATATTTAAATGGATGAACTAGTGTGTAAATATGAAAAATGCTGTGTAAGTGCTTGCAAGTGAAAAGCACAGTGAACAATAGGCCAAGACAAAGGGAACTGCTTATAGCCTGAATGCAAAAAAATTGCCTTTGTTCCCACTTGAGCTGTTTTTATAAAGGTAAAATAGAGGTGTCCGCGATGTTGTCTTGTAACTAAGAACTTTTTCACAGTGAGTGCGGCTTTTCTAGTTAAAATTGGTTGGAATTACTTTTGGATGATGAGCTTTTCATATGATGAGCCAGTGTTTTGTTTGTTTTTCCATGAGAATTAAATGACGGAGAGGAGAGAAATGGCCAGAGGTTGTGAATGGCCAGTGTCCACTCATCTCCAGTAGACTGTCCTAGAGGGAGGTCTCTGGGTCCCTTCCCTTTCTCCCCTGGGACTCCAGCCCGATCCCTTCTCTTGGGCTCAAACCTGCTTCCTGAAGGATTTTAGCTCCAAGAGGGGAAGTGGATGGAGGAAGGCCAGCACGATGAGAGGCGAGAAATGTTGGTTGCTTTTCCCATCTTTAGCTAGCTTGTATATGGACATAACAACCCTTTTTCTGATCACAGCCCTTCAGTCACATCACCTTCGCTTGGGGAAATACTTATGTCTCCTGGGAAAATAAAAAGACAATTTCTTGAAAGAAGTAGAGAGTTTAAAGCCCCTTGCTAACAGGCAGGACTATGAGCTTTCTTATACTCCCTCTTTCTTTCTTTAAAGCTTACTTTGGGCCCTTGGGGACATTTCTGGTTACAGAATATGGCATCTATTTGGAACCACTGTGAAAATGGAGAAGGTTGCTTGGAACACATTAATTGCAGAAAAAGTTGGTGCATTTTTTCCCCTCACTCTTCCTGATTTTCATTACTTTTTCTTCTTGCTCTTCTCTGATTTAGTGGGCAGTAGAGAGGCCTTCTGGCCTTCTAAGCTTTTTTTTTTTTTTTTTAATCTGATTTGTGTTTTTTTAATCACTGCCCTTTTTGTTCTGAGGATACTGCTTGAGGTGATATCGAGAGGTAGATTTGCATGAGGTGTCCTTCTAAGTTTCATAGCTCCAGAAAGGGGGTCAGGATGAGAAGCATGGAGATCTCTTTCCATTGACTTTACATTTTGATGAAGCCATTTTTTATAGATATAGTAGAACCAGCAAATGAATCCTATGGATTTGTTTGATCTGATGTTCAGTGAGATCTGATAAGAGGCCCATAAGTGTAATTTGGAATCTTAACTTTCAGAAAGATTTTATGGACCATATACAGACATTTTTTTCTTATTCCTAACAAGTAAGTAACTGCAGGTTTAAAGTTTCTGCTCTCCTAGGAGGCTGTGCTAAAAGAACTTTTTTTTTTCAAGCCCTGATGCCCCTACCAGTGACACATAGCTTGCTGAAATGAAAGAAGAGCTGAAGAAATATATACATTTATAGTTTCAGTGATAACAAAAGAAATGGGTCAAAATGTACTATTTTACTTATGAAACAGGGTACTTTTTGGCCACCGTGATTATGATAAGCCACCTGTCTGTGATATCTATATATTAGGACAGATATTTAGGTACAAGCCAATGGGAATCTGATGATCTGAGGAGGCGCCACTGCTCAGGCACATCTGGACCTTCTTCATGTGATGCTCACATCTCATGAATGGAGAAGAGAGTCATGGAAGGGGATGCAAAGGCTGCAGTGTGTCATGGGTTTTGTTGCAAGGAATAAAAAGAGCTGGAAAGACAAAGAAGTACCCCCTTATATTCCTTGTGATAAAAGCATTTGTACAGCTTACTGCTGCAGAAGATAGGACAAGTGAAATAATGTTTCTGACATAAAGGATAGTGTGCATTAGTCAATGTGATAAAGAAGAGACAGCAGTATATTGGGTCTTTATTTTAGCCACCTTAATCTCCTTTCCTTTAATCTCCAGTTGAATATAGTTAGGGTGTCATAATCAGTATTGCAAAATCAAACAAAGGCTGCACCCAAGAAAGCTTCCTATCAACTCACACATTCCTCAAGAATGTGTGAGGATTATTTTCACACACACAGAATTTTTCCTATTCTGTTCACATTGTGACCCAATGTACTGAAGAAGTTGGATTCTCTGGTTAGGTGGGAAAGGTGAAGCAACAGGAATGGGAAGTGCATCTGACCTGGGGCTAATGAGCTACTGGGAAGAGTGAAAGGTGTTTCTGTGATTGCTTGAATGAGGGAGTAGGGACCACCTTTATCTTCTGCTCACTGATGTGCAGCACAGGATGGGGAGCACCTGGAGGTCACAGTGAAGAGCAGACTAAGGAGGCTGTCACCCCAACAGAGAGGGAGGCAGCTCAGGGGACCCTCCAACTGGCGTGGGGGAAAGCTTCCTATATTTAAAGCTCTCTATGGAAAAAGAAAGAGGAGACATTTGTGAAGAAAACATGTGACATACATGTGCTTAGCCCTTCCTTCAGAACCATAATCAAATAACTCATCTGATTCTCTTTCTGCTTACCTCAGTTTCTAATAGCTCCTATACAGCTCATTCATTACAGTTAAAACTGATCCTAATCATGGCTATTACTTCAGAGCCATTGCCCTGACTTTTATAAAGACCGTAATGGAGAAGTAAAAGTATTAACAGCCTTTATTAATTGCACAGCTGGAACTTACCACTTTTACTAGAAGTTTGCCCTATGATGCAATCAGTATATTTATTTTCAATTAATTTATGAAGACAAATACATTTACAGAGGTTTTAAAAAGTTTGACTTGTTAGTCTTTTTACTTACATCCTGATAATGTTTGGATTTGTAGCACACCCATATTCCAGAAAACATATTTCTTCCAGCAAAAATAAGTGAGGTCACGTAGACAACACAGAGGGCTGCAAGATTCGCAGAAATCTTTGAACAAATTGTATTCCACAACAGAAATTGTAGAGAAGATCACTTCTTTTTGTCCAATTTGCTCTTTTGCTTACCACCTTTTTCTGCTTCATGAGTTAGATGGATTTTGAGGGGGGTTGACCATGACATGACAATGGATTTGTGCAGAGAGCCGGAGTACCAAGCTGGCTTTGGTAGTCTGACCATGAAAGTCTCATGAATTTCAGATGTTCTCGGACTTCAACCTGAGCCCTGAAAGAGGCAGGGAAAATGATAATAGATGACTCTTATGAGACCTGCTCTTAGGTCCACAGAACTCATCTGCTTTAATTTGAAATTTGTGCACTGATCAGTCCCGGGTTAGGATGTCGGGCGCTGTGTTGTTAGTAATAGTAAAAACTGCAGAGCGTGCTGGCTAACCTCTCCTCATAAAGGTGACATCAATTACTCTATAATTAACGTGCTGTTTTCTGCTTCTGCCATGGCATCTCTTCTAGTAAAAGGATGGATTAACAGCTGAACACTTGAGGGGAAAAAGGAGCCTTTTCTTAAGGAAACTTTATGAAAGTGCCTAGAAGAGCACAATTTATTATATGTCACTTGGAATAATGAAGCACAGAAAGATACCCTCATCATCCTGAAGAATCAATATTTTTTTAATATAGTTCCAAATATTATAAAAAAAGGATCATTTTTCCAATGAAAACCTGTAACTAACCTAAAACCAAACTGTAATTTTGATTTGTCAAGGCATTCTTTTTATAGTTAGGTAAGATTAGTCTAATAATATTAAATTTTTATCATTTCCAGAGTCAAAATCCCAGGTCTCCAGTATATCAGATATCTCCCTCCTACCACCCATGTCTTAAGTCGAGTTAACAGTTACCTAGGAAGATTCAGAAAAACTGTGTAGCAAAGGAATGTTGCAAATAAAAAGATAAACCAAAGAGAGGAAAAAAAAATCTTCATTTTTTGCCATTACCTGACTATAACTTCCTATTTATTAAGTTTGCAGAAGACTTCTTAAAGAAGCCCTCAGATCGCATTATTGCTTGCATCCCTAACACTGAATGAATAAAGAATGAATAGCAATAATATCAGAAGCATTTTTTTCTATACTGCAAGAATATTGGTAATTAATCTAATATTTATCTTTGTGTTATACTAAGAGAATTAGACAATAATTTCTAGAGTTTCCAAGGTATGTATAGATTTGTCATCACAACAGTTCGGTGAAATAGGAAAGTATTATTTACTTACACACTCTCCAGCACACACAGTTCAGCTAACCCATTAGTGCTAGGTCCTTTAGTGTTTTGGAATCTCTAAGATTTGGAGCTGAAAACATCATTTGCTTTAATTTCTAAGACCAGGTTTTTATACTGTCGTGCAAAGTGTTGTATCCACATTTGGAAGTTGCTCACAAAGTGTTTGGTTTTCATAGGACTGAAAAGGCTCCAAACCTATGCTGAATTGTCAACTCAATAAAATGAATAGGAAATCTTTGAAAAGGCAGTTCAAATATGTAATCTAGACTGGTGCTTGTGTGAAAAAAATGAACTGCCATTATAATAAATATCATTTAATTCCAAGAACCTCTCTACTAGCCTAGGGTGGATTTTTTTCTTCATTTTGACATTCTTTCAAGGCTCATGATGGGCAGCGAACAAGAGCTTTTGCCAAGGAGTATCTTCAGCAGTAGGTGTATGAGGATAAATATCCTCTCCACAAGGGTAGATACCCTTGTAGATATCACACAGTCCAATCGGTCACGGCAGAAATAACACTCACTTTTAACTGAAAAGTAGCATGCAGTATCATAGCATGTAATATCTGAGACTGGAGGTAGGAGAAACTTCTTTTCCCATGAGGACAGACCAGCATGTTCACACTACGAGGTTGTGCAGCCTGTGTTGTTGAAGGTTTTCAAGACCCAAGTGGACAAGGCCTTGAGAAACTTGATCTGCATTTGGTGATGATACTGGAACAGACACATCCTGTTGTCCTCTCTAACCTGAATGGTGCAGTCATTCTATGAATAGGCCTTTAAATGAGCCGAAAAAGATGCCAAATGTGAGATCCTTGCCAAAATGGGAAGGAGTAATTGCTTGTTTATGTCTGCAATAAAGGAGGAAGCTTTTTTTTTTTTATGTAAATCATCAATATGCCTTTCCATAAAAATTCAGATTATAGGTAGGGTTCTGCATATTTAGGAGATGATTGCTTTCCAGTTTTAATAATTGCTTTATATGTCAATTCTTCCAGTCATTAGGCATAAATTGCCATACTTCACAAATAGAAGATATGATTTATTGTCTGACCTGACTAGTAATGAAGCATTTTGACAGTATCTGGGCTAATTTCCTGCTGGGTAAGCATATGTAGCTTCTTTGAAATGAATGGCACTACATGCAGTTTCACTAGTGGCAAGGTTAGCCCATTTTAAATAAAAAACAGCCCATAGATTTTGTGCTTGTAAATTTAAATGTTTGTACAAGGACTAACTGATGGGAAATTATAAGAAAATCTCTCCTATGACATAAGAAACGTGAGATCTTGCCAAGAAACCTGAGTGAGTCAGGTTCAAGGCCAAAATTATTGAGTGAGGACATCTATTTAATATGCACAACACAGAAATTGCTGCAAGATCCTATATCAACCCCGCTACTTTAAAATGCAAAAGGCTCAAGAGGCCACCTCCCATCTGTGTTCCAATAAAGAGAAGATCATAAACCAATTTTTGAGTGAACCACAGAGCAGAAAAGAAATATTTTACGTTTTACTCTTTAATAACTTGTCTATTCTGACACTTCCTTAAGTTATTCCTTTCCGCTTTAATTACCCAGCTAAAAATGTTTTTTTATAGTTCTGTTTATAAAACCAAAAAGTTTGAATCTCAGTGCTGTTTATGAAAAGGCAATGCAGCTTAAATGGTCTGGTGGTATTTTCCTACCTATAGGACATTCCTTGAAAAATAAAACTTTTGGGGTCAGATCTTGACCTTTCTAGTATATACATTGCTCTGTGATTTGGAAGACTTGTTAATATATATTTTATATGCAAATGCAATAACAATTTTTATTCTTTTTTTTTCTGTTTTACATAACACATTTTGACTGTCTTTCATACTGTTAACAATACTGCTATAAATTTAATCAATTTTGCATGTACCACTCGTGGTCTTCATTGATAGTAATTGGAATATCACAAGTAAAACACATTGCCTGTGGACTTGCCCTCACATCTGTAAGCATTCAGGTCACTGTCTCTAGTTAATCATATCCTAATCATACCATCTTCACAACTACAGGGGAAGAATGTCACTTTGAATTACAACAGAACTCTGGTTATGGATGCACCATTGAGATTAAGTATTGAAATGTGCAGGGCAAAGTTTATGTTAGTAAATTCAGCAGGACCATGGAAAATTTCTGGGCTCTCGAGCTTTATCATGTTTGGTGATAAACTGTTAAGACAGTCTTTGTAGTGTGTTGCTCTGCTTTCCAGGGCACAGTTTGGGAGATGACATGAATCAGGGACACCCCTTCCAGATGTTCATAGTGTTTCAGTGTGGATATGTTCTGGTCCATGACATCTGAATGGTTGTGAACACAGAAGCAGCACACTGAAAACTGAACTTTTATCGTCTTTAACATTTTTAGTATCATTTCATGAGAGACCCTTTGTTTATATTTATCAGTGGAAGGAAGTTAAGATATGAATATAACAGAAACAACTCTTTGAAAATGTCGTTTGAAGAGGTTGTAGTTTCAAAGTGAGAACTTTCAAACTTAATCCAGTAATAGTAATTTTCTGATGAAGCAGTGTGGGCAGTCTCATGCTCATGCCCTAGTCTGTATCTATCTATCAAAAGAGAGGCAGCTTTTATTTCTCGTGCTCTTGCACCTTCCTCTATTTTGTATACAAGCAATTGAGTTTAATTTACTCCAACATTTGAGCTTTCCTTTTTAAATATTTTAGTTTCCTTCAGAAGAAGCAAAGACACTTTTTACTTGTTTACATGTTAATCTTATCCAGCTTTAAAAAATCTGGAAGTTTGGTGTCTCCTGTGAGTCAGTCATCCTGCCTCCTGCTCTCTTTGAGGTAAAGCCTGATTCATTCCCCATAGAGACTCGTTTTGGAACAAACTGCATCCCTGATAAAATCCCTCTCTTTTTATTCACTATACAAAGAGTTACAGTGATCAGCTTGGACTAGACACCAATATTTTAGATTGCTAAAATTAGCTAAGATAAGTCCTACCCACAGCTACTCCATTTATCTTCCTGCTTCTCTCTATTTTGTTTTTAATTTTACACATCCCTACTCACTCATTTTCCCTGTCCCCTTCAGTTTTTCGCTATATTCGTCCCGCACATTTGTGTTATTTAACTTAAACCTGATTTCTGACATGTATTACTGAATGGGACCGATTCTATAACACTTCTGCTCATCTCTGTTTACTGAAACATTGATTTTTTTCAAGCATGTGTACTGAAAAAATCAATAAGCCTGTATACAAGACAGAAGCGGTAATGTAAAGACATATCGCTAACCTGTAACTTGAGAGCTAATATCCCAAATGTCATTCACTGCAAAAGAAACCTCTGGTTGCTAGTTCAGAGCAAATGGTACTGTGATTCTCTGACATCTGCCATTTCACATGTGTCGAGGGTAGCAACTTGCCAACAGGCTGCAAGAAAACAGAGCAAATTCTGGGAAGAATAAGGGAGCGTCAGCTATAACCTGTCTGCCATGGTATTTTTCAAGCACCAGTCAATATGCAAGATCAGCCTTTTTAAAGGACCACAAGTGCAAACTTCTGTTGAAGTCAGTAGAATTTTACAGACTGTTTTTGGAAGAGCTGGATTTTTTTGCAAGGTGTCTCTGTCCTGCAGAAGGAGAGACACGTTAATATATCATTTGGCTCATGCAAGCATCAGTGAGTTTATTATCTGGAAAAAGGATATCGACAAACTACGTTGTTTGGACAGACAAAACTTTATCAAGTCAGTGCTGAATCTCAGGTATGCCTTTTCTTTCGTGTGAAAGAAGTTTGATTATAAAAAGTTAGTTAATGTTCATTTTGGGCTTTCTTCTGTAAAAGTGCTTGCAGGGAATAACCTGCTTAACTGCATGCAGGTACAGAGTTGGTGAGGAAGAGAAAGGTGGTACTTTAGTGCTGAAATTGTAAGTTTCCTTCTTATTTATTGTTGAAATGTTATCAACTAAAGGGAATAAGGAAGAAAAAAGCTTTACAAAGTTTGCAATAGGTCCGTAGCCATGGTTTTATATATTGCTTGTTACCTATGTACTGTACGTTTCATTATAGCTTTTAAAGCAATCCTTAAGGCATCTTGCTGAGAAATGAGTCATATATGTGTTTTTGTTCTGTGTCATTACAGATGGTTAGCCAGAGAAGGAGGGAACCCTACAGCGGGGCTCTGGGGAGATTACAGACATTTCAGACATTGTATTTAGAATGGGGGGTATCAAAGAAAGGCTTTATCCATTGCTAAGGCTGGGTCAGGGGAGGGAGAAGCGTTGGGAATTGCGAGCTATTTGCTAAGGAGAGAAGGCAGCTGCAGTGGGTGTTGAGCAAAGTGAGCAGGGTGACTTGCCACTCGCTGCTGCAGGTGGCCCAGCTCCGTGATCCGAAGGGAGCGGTGTCACCTGGACCCAGAGCCATGCTCTGCTGCGGCTGTGCTCCTTTCCCTAAGCAAGACTGGAAGCTAAGGCATGAAGTGCAATTTGGTTTTCTTTTCGAAAAAGGGGTTGGCACTGATTTTGCCTGTGTGCATGTATATACTCCCTGAAATGTTTGAGCATGACAGACTTTAGAAAATTTGGCAGAACACCAGAAATCTCATGGTTATTAATTTGTACAGACTCTTTTCAGTGGTGGCCAGTGATAGGACTAGAGGAAACGGCCACAAGCTGAGGCACCAAAAGTTCCACAGGAACTT
>JAVCKT010019239.1:0-16644 GCA_032273925.1 Rhynchotus rufescens | reverse complement strand
TTGTGGAGTCTCCTTCTTTGGAGATCTTTAAAACCCGCTTGGACGCAGCCCTGTGCCACGTGCTCTAGGTGACCCTGTGTGAGCAGCGGGGTTGGACTAGATGACCGCTGAGGTCCCTTCCAACCTTAAGCATTCTATGATTCTATGAAATCACCCTCTCCTCCAAATCTTCTTTCTGTCCTTAACTTTGGTCTTCTTCTTCCCTGATATTCTCCCTAATAAGGCTTGATCACACCAATACCTACTTGCTCCCTCCCTTTAGGCCATCCCACACCAGCCCAGCTTGCGTTTCTTCATCTCGTTCTTTTTCTGTGTGTAATACACTTTTATACCTTCCACAGTCCTGGGGATAAAGAAATACCATAGGCTGTGCAGCATATCTGGTGCCATAATGGAGATCTCCATGCAGTTGCCTCAGGGAATCCAAATATGTCACCTCCATCCTCCAACCATCAGTTTCCCACTGCTGCAAATGAATGTGGTGGAAAGGCCTAAGGGCAGCCCAGCTAGCATATTTTGAATGGCTAGATAATGATTATAAATTTTCTTGTGACCAACCCCTGGGAGATGTGGCCTCCTGGTCTGAAGCAGCTTTATTGAGGGAAAATTTAGAAAAGCTAATGCTGATACTACTCTTCCAAGGATCCTTAGAAAGATGTGTTTGGGATCAGTGCAGCCTCTGAGAGCAATTACCTTATCAGGTTTTATTTAATCATATGTTGATCATTATTTCTCACAGGAACTGGCTGCCTACCTTTTTGTGCAGATCTCAAATTCCCTTAGAATTAGCCTCATCTTCAAATGGATGCTGAGGAGTGTCTTGCCTCTGCCTGATCCACAAGAGAGCAATGTCCCATCCGTAGGTAGAGACTTTTTTGGCAGCGATCTCAAGCTTTTGCACTCTTCAGGGTACTGCCCAAATACAGGCCCTGTTATAGGCCAAGTATGCGATACCTGACTCTTGGGGAGAAAGCAATCCAACTTCCAGGAGGCTGGCAGCGGCTCAGGCCCGTATGGTGATGTTTATTACTTGGGGAGACATGCCTTGCACTTCTGTTGCCCTGTACAAATTCAAAAGTAAGACAAGGTTCCAAAGAATTTATATTTTGGTACACAGGCATTTTGTTATTTTTACCTATCTAAACAAGCGCTGTGTGATGTGATCCTGTGCCACGTGCTCTAGGTGACCCTGCTTGAGCAGGGGGGTTATACTAGATATTCTCTAGATGTCCCTTCCAACCTTAACCATTCTGTGATTCTGTATGTGTGATAGGCCTTGGGTTTGTTGGCTTAGCACCAAAACTGAGAAAAAAATCACTCCTCTGTTTTCAAGTCACTATAAGCATCCTCACTGACAGCAAAGCACAAAACATCCAGATTTCATAAGCGAATCTCCATTGCATTCTGAACTGATGAACGTCCGAAATAATTTTGCTTTAGAAAAACCCAGAGCCCAGTATACTAGCTTTTAAAAATGTTTGGAGGGATTACTTACTTTAGGTATGATTATGACTTTTCTGTAAACTTCCATTCATTACAAGCAGCCTGTATTTATTCTGCAATAGATTGAATCTATGCTGGAGCTTTCTGATATGAAGAAGAAGAAAAGATGGCCCAGATTATTATTTAAAATGTAACAAAGCCTCTTGCCTCCAGCGGTTAAAAAACAAAACAAAACAAAACAAAACACACACAAGCCAAAAAGGTAGCCAGGTCTCTGGGCTGACTCAGCCTCTCTGCATTATTACTAGACTTTTTATAGAATTGCCTGCACAGTATGAGGACTTGCTTTTCTTGCAAGATATAAATAAAACAAGTATCTGAGTGTTGGGGGAAGGTTATCATTCTCACCCACCTGCCCAGGAGCTTTTGAGGGCAGGAAAATGTCACATTTGTTACTGCTATGGGTGGTCACTAAAGGGTACAGTCCTGTCCTTCAGCCTGCTGCCATCTCACATGTCAGCTCTCTCGCGTGTGCAGTTGCCTTGCAAACCCACTGGAGCTAAACCTCTAAAGAGAAAGATTAGTTTTTCCATTGGATCAGTGAATCGACCTGTCTCTGCAGCAGCCTATACTTAGGCTGGATTAAATGTAGCATGAACCCGTCCTCCAAACAGACTGGAAAACAAATCGGCTATGCAAACGGGCTTTTTTCTGCTCTGCTTGCTGGAAGAGCGCAGGGTGAATCTGATTGTGATGGGACAAGACTCTATCCCCTTTTTTATGCCAATAAAAATACATCACCTATTTTGAAACCATTTGTTTTCTGTGCTGAGTTTCTTTTCCAAGAGGGGGCACTCTTAGCTTTCCTTCCACCTGGCTCCAAAACGAGGGTAACAGCAAGGGCAGGGTGTCCGCAGGCGCCTAACCCACAGTGCGTCTGCTCATTGCGTGGCTTGGGCTGCATCGCTGTCTGCCAGCAGCAAGCGTGCATGAAGCACCCCTGCTTTTGGTGATTTAACCCAGCTCCAGCAGCTAGATGGAAACAGAGAAAGCCAGTGGCGACCCTTAGGAGCTTTGGGTATTTAAAAGAGGGACAGTATGAATTCCATTAAAGGAGACCGTCTGTGGGAAAAGAATTGCTGTCTCCTGCTTGTATCACTGACACTCTTCTCTGAGAGCAGCAGTGTCCAGTAAAGTGCAATGTAATTCATAAATCTGTGATCCTCCCCAAATAAAGTCCCCCCAAAATAAAAATCATAGTATAAACCAACTGTATGGTACTGGATAAGGAATATAAACATTTACTGTTTTATTTCTGCACTAGTTTGATTTCATAGTGCTCTAACTCACCAAAAGAAGCAGTCTCTGGAGGTAACATATCCACAAATAATGCTAGCTTTAAAAAGAAGGTTTTAAAGGGAAAGGGTTTCTGCACTCAGAAGATTGGCATTGAACTTCACACAGGTGGCACGCAAGAGAAAGCTCAATTCCCTGCAAAAGATTTAATGAACCTCCTGAGCTGCAGCCTCAGCTTCTCTCTCAGCCAAACATCCCTTTAACCCCTCTTCTCATGAGCCCTAACAAGGACACCCTACCTGCCTCCCTGCCTGGGTGGGAGACCCAGCCACATCTCCTAGGTAGAAGGTGGATTCAATCAAGGGCTTTGATTTACAAGGCCTTTAGGCATTTAGGCCTGTCCTAGGCAGGTCATCAGACTACGACGTCAGACAAGGTGCCTCCTCAGAGTATGTAGCTTTTCTTATTGGCCACCTCAGAAATTTTTTACATGATCTTACTATCTATTTAGACTGGTTCCCTGAAGGCTCCCTCACTTGTCCCCCTCCCATTTCCTTCCCCACTGAGTTTAGAAGCACTAACGGGCAAGGCCAAGGCTCACTTAAGGCTGTTGAGAGTAATGACGGAAGTTTGGGAAGGAATCTAATATTCCTCTGATATATTTATAGAGTAAACTTCTCTATCTTTCTCAGCCTATCAGATGGGAGGAGGATTAAACTGCTGTTGTGCTTCTTTGTCTCTCTCATCTTTTTGTACCCTTTGTCACTTCCTCTATTTCACTTATTTTAGGTTGACACCACTGAGTTCAGTGGAATTCCTGAATGCTCAGTCTCCTCACAAACACGCATGTTTCTAAACCTATGTTACTCTTTAAGGTCCACTTCTCCAGTAGTCTGTCTAGATTTTATCCCCACCAGTGTCTCTACCTCTGTGAGGTAAATATAGGGATACTGCTCGACCTCTATTTTCCTATCCATGAAATACACAGAATAGCAGTTTTCTGTTGCATAAAGATGACTTCTGAAGCTGCATTTTGTGATCTTCATATAGGAGGAGGGGTATGGAAGTATAACATACTGCGATTTCAAGTTTATGGTATTAACCATTATAGTCTCCACAAGCCAACTGGTGATCGCCAAGGCGGGGGAAAAAAAAAACTTGCCCCAAACCAGCCAAGCTTTATTTAATTACTTTTATTAAAATAAAAATATCATGCATTAATACGCATTAGACATTTCTGAGAACAGTAATATGAAGATTAAGACTATGCCTTTTCTGCATAAAATAAGTTGAGCTGGTAAAGCATGCACCTACGTATTGGAAGGGACTGGATGGAAAGATGAAAATGAGAAAGGTGCTATAGTGGCTTTTTTTCTGTGTACAAAGTTCATCTACAAAGACAAAAAAGATTTAATTTACTAATCACAATAGCAGGGACTTATCCAGACTGAACGTGTACTGACAGTTCCAGCTCCTTTCTCTCTACTGTGTCGTTAGCCCAATGTATTTTGCTTTTAGAGAACAGAAAGAAAAGTCTTCCTTTCCTCCCAAACACTTCACAGAAATCTCCATTGCAGTTAGAGCCCAGTAATTCCTTTAATCTTTGCATGAATCCCACCAGTTAGGTTATCAAACAGCAATACTTGGGGCCCACTTGCACTTCACTTGACTGCTTTTGCTGCCAGCATTTTTCTTTCTTGCTAGCCTAGTACAGCTGTTCTTCCACGTATCTTTCCTACATTGCATCAAAGTTAGTTCATAGCTTTCCTATGCATTCCCTTGCACTCCTTTGCTTTTAGTGGCACAATCTAAGTTTTACATGAGTGTGACTACGGTGGAGATTTTTCTATTTTGCCTTTTCTTGTCAAGGAGTCCTGCTGGGTTACTGTCGCACAACCCGTGATTACACAATTCACAAATGACCAAAGAAGGGTCTGGCAATCCAAATATCACATGGATCTGAGCTTGAGGGATTGCACTGACTGTGCTTCTGTGCTCATCTTCAAATTGAAGGGAGAATCTGCCATGCATGTCAGAGGAGCAGCTTTTATTAGTGCACTGAAAAACAGCACCCAAGCTTTCATAATGCACTTCCCATGGTCTGAATTGTTGGCTGTTTAACAGCTCACATTAAGAAACTCCAGCATGGTGCACAGAGAGAGACTGGAAGCGTTTGGGAGAGAGGTAAGTGTCCTGCTAGTACCTTCACTAGGCTCTGGATAAGCCCCCAAGGTGACAACTTTTACTAATATCAATGTCCATGAGTAAAGAACCCTTTACGTGAGTTCTTTTCTGGCTAAAACCCCTACAAGCGAGCCACTGTGATTTCTTCCCCCCTGCAAATGCAACAGCATATTACAATAAATGTTCTCCAAAAATTAAAAACAATTAAAAAGAATAATGTACACCTCATTTTTATCGCTCAATATACAAACAATCTTTGATCAACAGTATAAACTATTAAAACATACAAAAGTCAAGAGTTTCGTATTGTACAAATAGTGCTTTCAAAGGTGAGTAACTTTAGAATGCTGCAAGGGTACCGTCTGTATCTACGCATATATTGCTTGACAGTTTATTAAAACCAAGACATTATTCCTTATATACTCAGAAAGCAGCTTAAAGTGGGCAGTGGATCCATAGGATCTCCGATTATTGCGAGGGATTTTCAAAATCACTCAACATTAGCCTTGCTTTACGCTCTCAATGAAATCAAATTAAAAATTTCTATTAATGTCAAGGGAAGTGATGTTAGGAATACAAGGTTAGGAAGGAACCATCCAGGTATTTGAATCTAATCTCCTCTTGCTGTAAGTAGCTATGACTGCATACTTATTTCACATATTCCCTTTCTTAAAACACCAGGATAACATTGATGGTGTTTGAAAATCCACACTCTTCAGTTAAATCATGAGAGACCAGGAGGCTGATTTGGATAAATTCCAGAACAACTGGAAACAACGTACCGTATCAGCTACACAGGAACAAGACTCCACAAGTCCAACCATTAGGTTCACAGCTACAGTTTTGATTTTTTATTTTGCACCTTATTAGTCAGAAAACACATTGCTCCAAGGAGAGAGCTACAGAGACACCACAGAGCAGCCTTGTGTCCAGAAATCTGCACCTCTGACAAGGCTGAGCAAGTAGAAGGATGAGGGGGAACATGAAGGCGTCAACCTTGGCTGACATGTTGGTAGTAGGAAGTAATGTAGGTTTTGCCAGCTAGGTCCCCCATTCTTTTCTTTTTCCTTTTTTCTTTCCCTCCAGAACTCTTTTCTCTGATGTTACAAAGGATTTCCTTGACTGCCAGCTGAGGTTCAGCCTAAAATCTCTGCATTTCTCTCCTTGCTGCGTCCAGCTCCCACGTGAGAGAATGACAGACTCATATGCGGCACCACTTAGTGATGTGAATGAACCACAGGTTTCGGGCCCCAAGGCCCACTCTGGAAATACACAGTGTGGAAAGCAGGCAGAGCACGTGGTGGGAGGTCAAGTCGGTGGTGAAGGTGTCATGATTTCAACTCCCCCACATAATTCAAGTAATATGTAACCAGAAGTCTTATCATCTTGAAGTCTTGCTGCCTGCCTCTGCACTTCCTCGGTTAAGAAGCACTTATCTAATCACGTGTCATCTTCACAGCTTTTTATTTTTTTCCTGAGGCTAAGCCCAAACAGAATGCCTTTTTTTTTTTTTCTCTCAAAAATCATGTCCTTGTTTTTAGGGTTTCATGAGTAGGGAATGAATCAAAAGTAAAGGCTCCAGACGTAGCCCTAAAGAAATACCAGGTCCCAATTTTTGGTCTTGTTTTCAATGGAGGAGGCCTCATCCTCATGTCAAGCCCTCCTGGCTTAATGGTGCTCTGGGCTGATCCCAAAGAAGAATCTATAGATCTATAGCTTTTTCCTGTAAAGGGATGTTGTGGAAGTGGTGATCAACACTGTATTGCTTTAAAGCAAGAAAATAAGACATTACATCTTTGGTCCTAGTGCAGCCCATTTAAAAAGCTACTTGAAGGTGTCTTTTTTTCTTATGTATAAACTTTTTTCTAATAATTTATTTTTTTTAAAGGCTCCTTAAAAAGTTCTATGTCAGAACTGACAAACCAAACTTACAAAAGCGTAGCTAGAAAATGTTACTCTGATATAAAAATTCGGATTAGTGGTGATAAAACATTACAAAGCATTCCTGCTAAGAGTTATACCCAGAGTTTGAAATTTCATCGCTCTACCTTTTTCATCAGGAGGAAGGTTACGAGTACACTTGCACACTTTGTCCCAATTCAAGTGTTTTCTCACAAAGAAACGCCGGGAGAAAAGGAAACCGGAGCGACTGCAACTGCCCCTTGGGAGAGGCAGCAGCGGCACCAACGGAGGATGTTGAACTCAAGCTGAAAAATGAGCCTTGTCAGGAAATGCAAAGGTTCTCGCTGACACCCTGGAGCACCCCCGGACACGTCGAGGACCCCAGGCTTAAACCATGCGTGGTCCTACGCCGCAGTCCTCCTGGTCAGCTCTAGCTCTCCCCGGAGACCTCATCCCATTGCTGCCTGTCAGCTGGAAGCAAGAGCAAGTCCTCGGGCCTGCCGATGAATTTGCTCTGAGATGCAGCAAATCTCCCAAGACTATTTCCTCTGAAGCAAAGCAGGATAACCTAGGGCCCAACTGAAGTAAAGCACACAGACCACGGAAAAGCATCATGGTAGCATGAAGCCTGTTACTTATTTCCAAATTCTTGGCAGTTATTGAAATTCTCTGAGCCTGCAGTGCTCGCATTATTATTACAACAACAGTTCCTGAGTAGCTGCTACTCCAATGATTAAGAGATGCTAAACACTCTAAATTACAGGCTGTATCATTTTGTCTTCCATGAGAAATAGAGTAAAAATGAAAGTTTTAATTGCCTTTATTGGTAAGATTTAGCTTCCAAAAGTGCTGTGGCCTGCTACTTTTCCCTGTATAGCTGCACTTTTAAAAATCAGCATTTTATACCCACAGCTCCTGCAAGACAACTGCGGAGCTTCCAAGCTATATCTGGACGATGGTTTATGAGAGATCTCAAGATGCCGTGTGCTTGTTTTGCTCATCTTTGTGGAAACCTACGATTCCTGCCCTACTCAAAACAGCTGGCAGTCCACGCAGCAACGTGAGTCACAGTGGGAAAAACAGATCATTTCAGCTGCCTATTGATTGATTTTTGCCCTCAGAGGAAGCAATTTGGCACCTTGCTAATGGCTCTTGGCACCAGCCAGCAGAGCCCCTATGCCTGCAGCAAGGACCATGCTGCTGTGCACCCCTGTGCTCCCAGCACCACCCTGCTACAGAGCTGCCCATTTGCAGAACGGAGCTTGGAGGGGGCACATTCAGGAGAATTGTTTTAAAGTATTGCTAATCCCACAAATCTGGAGTCGTCCCGCACCTTTGTAACGAGAGCTTGCAGTTTCTGCATCCTCTCTCCTCTGTTTCTCAACACAGTACATTCAAAGCAGGACAATTTTTCAGGCTTACATTTCTGGATTTTTAAATGTGCCTCCCCGGTTCTAATAAAGGGTTGTTACTGAATCCCTCCTAAATTGTCATAAAGAGACAAGCACATTCCTCTGTATTAGATGGTTTTCATGCTACATAATGCTGGTGACACATACTGCTACTCCTTAAGGCTTTTTTGTTTGTTTTAGATAACAGATTCAAATAATAAAAAATATAAATATTTTGCGTATCAGTGGTTTTGTAGGAAAACACTGCATGCTATAATTTTCTGCTGCTTTTCCTGGCATTGTAACAAATTTAGCAAACCAATAAATCTTCCATGATTCCCATTACAGTACTTCTGGATTTTATAAATATCCTTTTCTGGGGCAGTGCATGGGGAGAAGTGGTACGTCGCCCACACCGGAGAGCAGCCCAGCCAATCTGCTCTCAGGGGTGCAAGGAGGAATCCATCATTAACTGGACATGGGAACTAGATCCTAGTTTATGCTTGGAATATGAGCCAGCAGCAAAGTTAAGCGCCGCTTCCTTCACAAGACTACGACGGGGACTTGGTCACCGTGACACATATGGACCAGGCAGGACAACCCGGGGGTTTGGAGCAAAGACTCCATCCTACCCCAGGCCACTGTGTGGCTGGTGCACCATGGCATGGCAGAATGCATTTTACACTGCATTAAAGGGGGCACCTCACATGACCATTCTTTTCCACCCATCCTCAATAAATCTCTAAAAGCTAAGGCTTTTCTAAGGAGCTTCTGCTTGGTTCTGGATTCCAGATGCAATATGTATATGGACAAACATACTGCAATATTCAAAGCACCAACGCGCAGCACAGAATTGATCATTTTCTGCCCTTCAAAATGCTACGTATCCTCTGCTATCCTGTGACTTCACGTGGTCAGAAAGGAACAGAAGGCATCCCTGTGCTTAAGTAGAGGATGATGAAATTTTCTAGCATCGTCTGTTTATCTTCTTTCCATTTATTCATCCTCCCATTACTTCCCATATTGCCAGGACTAGGACAACTAGGCAAGCAGCCCCAGCTCCTATCCTACAGCCATCCAGCAATTGGCAGCAACTGCCTGGAGATCAGAAAAGTGTAACGCTGATGTGCCCCTTTTCCGTGCCAAACGTACGCAGAAAAACAATTCCTGCCTTGAGCTGACTTAAGAAGGGAAATGAAACTGCTTGGGAAGAGCTACCTGTGTTTCTTGTCCTATTCAAGTTTAATTTAGCATAGTTCTTTCAGACTGTCTGTCTCACGAGTGCTCCAATTTGCCACCATTGGCATTTCCTTGACTTTTAATTAAAGTCTGTTAAATGTTATTTGATGCTTCATTTTTCAGTTATGGCAACATCTTCTAACACTTTTGTTAAAGAAAAAGGTATTTTTGACAACTCTACAGCTGCAGAATGGATCAGAAAAAAAATGTCTTGTGTTTGACCATCAGAAAAGAGACAAGTGAGCACTTTATAAACATTTATAAAGGACTTTGAGCTGAGTTCCTCCTGTCAGTTTTTAGCACTAGTGGTCAGAAGTTGATGTGTCTTGCCATTCGGTCCTTGTGCTAGTTTTCCCCAGAGTAATCCACTTCAGACTTCTGTGAACAGAATCTCCCACACATCTCCCAGATGCACTTTTCCTGTTCATGCCAGGAAGTGGAATAAGGAGATAATTCATTTAAAAAAAATCAATTGTTTGGAACAGCTATTTATGTTCCAAGACTTTTGAGAAACTCTTCTCAAGAGTATTTAATACAATCTTCTTTTTTCCCTTGTTGATGATCTGAGCACCACATAACAGACCAGCAGTATAAGCATCTGATCTTGTAAAAGACCCAAAAACTCTCTTAGAAACATTTATAAAAATACGCACTGTAGAAAGGAATTTGACTGTGCAATGTGTATAGCTCTCAAGTTCATCCCAGAATGGCTTCTTACACTGCTACCACTTGAAAATGAAAGGAATGCATCTGCTCTTCTTTATGCACAGGAAGATCCCACTCTCTTCCAACATGCATCCAAGTACATGCGGTGTATTACATGGAAAGGGAAAATTCCATTATTACATGGAAAAGGGCAAGAAAACCCATAACTCATACTGTCAAATGTGCTTTGCAATTTCAGCCCACATGCTGGAAGATGTGCTGGCTGATGCAGTTGCCATTTGCTCTGTGCAGAGTCTGTTCTTGCAGCAGCCAGGTGCTTCACCAAGAGTCTGGCTTGCCTCGCTGCAAGAAGTAATTCTCTATGGTCATGCTGAGGCTTCAATGTATTCACTTTTTGGTGCTGCTACCCTTAAATACTCTGGGTTTTCTGCTGCAGGAACTTTCAAGAGACCATTAGGTTTGCTTTCCTTTGGCAGGAAGTCCTGCTGATAGTCAGGATTGTCCAGGTTTATTTGGTGATTGCCTGCCTGGATCCAGTATGGAGAGCTCTCGAAGACTGTCTTGCCCAGAGGAGACTGGCTGGTGTTGAGATACTCAGGGTTGTCCACGGCTGTGCTGTGGGAATTCTGGTAGCCCGAGTCCGTGGAGTTTCCTGAGACAGAGCAGTTGTTGTAGATCGGATTCTGGACCACTGCCACAGATGCTTTCTTGGGCATCAACTGGTTTACATATTCTGGAATTAAAAATGAAAAAAAACAGAGAATGAAAATGAAGACATATAACTAGTGTGGCTTCCTGCATGATTGCTGCCTGCTGGCTACCCGAAGTATTGCAGAAATGGCTTAAGAGGTGTAAGAGGTGAAAGCAGTTTTTAAGGAGGTGCAGAAATAGCAGAAAACTTTAAGCACAAACACACCTATGCAAAATCTATGGCACACAGGCATCTCACAGGCAAAGTAACTGAAGTGAGAGGTGGTCAGAAGTAGCCAGAAAAAAAAAAGCACAAGAAAAGGAAACGCGCATACATTTTCCAAAAGTGCCAAAACATTCTCCTGTTTTCTGATTAAAAGAAAAAAAAAAGAAAAAGAAAAAGAAAGGTAGGAAGCACTGGAGTTGCTTGGAAAATTATTATATTTGAGCAAGAATCCTCAAATAACCACAGAGCTCACCAGTGAATGGCCGTTAGGATGGAAAAACAGGAGAGGTAGGAGAGGTACTCACCTGGAGCAGGCAGGAAGCCATCGTCTATGCTGTCCTCCAAGAATGCGCCCGTTGGGTCCGAACTATATCTCTGGGCAAAGCTGTCTTCCCTCACTGGGTGTCCCTGCTAGGTTGGAAGCACAGGTTCAGAAAATTAGCTTTGAAGAGGGTGCTTTGTAGAAGCTGAGCCACAAAAACGACTCAACAAAAGGGAAAGCAAGGGGCTTTGAAAGGAAAAGGATCTCCTTTTTTTCAGAAGTCATCATGCACTTACCCCGTTTCTGTCAATACAGGTTGTGGCAGAATTGTTGCTGGTAGCACTCTTTTAAAAAGAGAGACAGAGAAAAGACATGAGAAACAGTTTGTTTGAAATCTGCTTGGCCTGTGTTCATAGATGGAAAGTTTCGTACCAATGAACTCAGAAGCGGAGTCCGGGATGTTGAGGGGCTGTTGAAAAATCCCTGGTGTGGAACAAGATATTCATCTGCATCTACTATATCTTCCATGTCTTCCTCTTCCATCAGGGTGCGATAAAACTTGGAATCTGTAGGGCTGGGCAAGTGCATCCTTTCATCTCCCTGTCAGACAAACCACCGTCAGAGAGGACTCGCACATCTTTCAATTAAATCCCATCCAGTAAATCTGGCCTTACATTATCAACATGAGCTAAAAATTAATGGAAATATATTTCCTCAACTCATACCTGTATTACTGGCTGTGAGCTTTAAGAAATAGCTCTGTCACTGTTTCACAGAGCACAGTTCTGCTCTGTTTCCCTTTACCATCAAAGCCAGAGAAAATGTTTGACATCTATTCCACAACTGCTGTTATCTTCCTATTTTATTTCTCTTTTCATATGGAGTTTCAGCAAACATAATAGGAAACAATCCTTCACTAGCAGTGAGATGAACAGTTCAACAGATCTACCTCTCTAATTTTCTGATTTCTTTATGCCACTTTTATTCTGGATCATTCAGTTTTAAGGAAATGCCAGTATAGTAAAGATTTTATTGCAGCACACACAAATACTATATGCAGAACACATAATTCTGCTTGAACTGGTGACACACTCTGAGAACAGGCATATTTAATGTGGGCTCAATGTGGGCTTATTTCATGGCGTAGCTGCACAATTGAGGAAAAAAATGGTATTTTGACCTGTATATTTTTATACATGTCACCAATTGATTTAGGCATCATGTTAAGTGTCCCTCACACAAACTGCCGACCACTGAGTTGGGTACCTGTATAACGAGGTAGCGTGGAGGGTCTCGGGCCATTTTGGAGAACTCCGCTATGAGCTCGCGAAACTTGGGACGGCTGTCGGCATCAATCATCCAGCCTGGGGGAGGAAAGCAGGGCACACACACGCTTAATCTGGTAATCAACACAGAGCTTAAGAAGGAAAGAACTGGGTCAAGCATGAAACAAAGAGAGCAGCTCCACACCAGTTAATTCACCCCAGCCACTGGCTAGGGAGAGTTTTAGCATTTAAAACAAATGCCCTGTTGGTCTGCGAGGAAGGTTCTTCAGCCTGGTCCTTCTCCAGCCTGGGGCTGTCCCCTCTCTTGAGAGCCAACTCCAGCTTGGGTAGGCAGGCAAGCCCCACTAAACCATAAAGTACCAATTCTGATGGTAACTGGGGGGTGACCAGACTGGATGAATCCACATTAAAACTGCTCTGGAAGAGCTCTGGCAGGAGGAGAAACAAGCTAATTTCAGTAGGCCTTTGCCGACTGCCTGGAGCATCTGTGCCTTACCAGGCAGCTTCATGAAGTCAATAGAAGTCTCAAGCAAAAATGACATTTCCTTTTTTTTTTTTTTCTTTTAACTTGTTGTACCAGGTGTCTCCTAAATTTCTAAAACAACAAACTGGGATATTTGGAGAGATTATAGCTGTATTTTATTAGCAAATGGACTTTAACAAAAGCAAATCATACAGCTTAGAAACCTCTTCTATCATTGATCCACACTAATACTGATACTGGTGTTTCTAACACATGAGATTACTTAGAGAAGCCAGACTTTCTTATATCAACTAAGAGAGGAGTTGATCTAGAGATCCTTGCATTGAATATTAAAAATAATAAAGATTAAGGTCAGTGTGCCTAGAAGAACTCGTAAAAAATGGTCTATACACAGTAATGGAGGAATGAAGCAATATTATGTTGTCTGAAATCTGCTTTAGACAAGATCTCATCAGTGTAAGTGGCTTCTTGCCGCACTAGCAATATGCTCCCTTGCTAAATTCTTCCTTCAAACTTGTAGCAATTAAAGAAATTCCTCTCACTTTTAGACAGAGGCAGCACCTACTAGTTCTCAACTCCAAATATTTAAATAACATTGTTTAAAAAAAAGAAAAAAACCCACCGTAAACACAGTGCAATAATCCTGCCCATTTCAACATATCCTCCCTGCTTATACAAATGACAGCTGGCAATCCCCGCCTCCTTTGGGAAAAGCAGCACTGCTTCTGCAGGGATGCCAGCTGTGGACATGGGGTGACTAGGGCAGCCCAAGATGTGTGACCAAATCCCTGGGCAGAAGAAAGGATCAGAGCCCAGATTCACTCCTGGCTTCACTCTGAATTTTAAGCCCAGAGGAGAGCTTTTCGAGGCAGTGCTGGGGTCTGGATACTCCGTGTAGCTGCAGCCAGAATGCCCCAGAACTCCTGCCCTAGGGCTGGGCGATCACCCTGCATCAAGAATGGGGCGTTTTGCTCTGCTGAGAAGGTCTTTTAATGCCATCTAGTGGGCTATGAGCATCCTCAGAGACGCCAAGGGGACTGGACAGCAGGAATGCTCGGCACAAGAAGTCAAATAATGACCCAATATCAGAGCAGCTGCTAGAGGGGGAAAAGGGGCCGAGCTCAAGGGTGCCAAAGCCCTTGGTTGTGGCCATTTATATTCCTCGACAGTCTCATTCAGCTTGAAATAGGGCAATATCAGTTAGCAGCATTAATATGAAATTCTGTTGTGAGTCTTAGCTGGCTGAATTAGTGACTACTGGAATGAAATCCCGCACCCCTGATGGAAACACAAGGTGCTGGCTGGGACGGACTCCAGGGGCATTGCTCTTCTCACATAACAATTTTCCCATGCAAGCATTAAAAATACAACATATATAAGTGCGCATATATATACTTTTTTATATAAATATATATATAAGAACGTATAAGTGCAACACAACTAATGCAACTGTCCTTACTGGACTGAACACAAGATATGCTTGACTCACATTTGACCATGATCATGTAGACGTCGATGGTACAGATCGGGGGCTGAGGCAAACGCTCGCCCTTCTCCAAGACCGAGGAAATTTCGCTGGCAGGGATCCCTTCATATGGCTTGGACCCAAATGTCATGAGCTCCCAGACAGTCACACCTGCAAGGTCGAAGAGGGGGACAGTGAGGAGACGACACCAGGAGCCAGTTTACTTGGCTGGAGCACAGACTGCGTCGGAAGATGGGCAGCAAGAATGCGTCCTTCAGAGCAGCAAGGGTTTCTCAAGAGGCATTGAACTGCTAAGGCTGCAGAAAAGCACTTTCTGCCCTTCCTTTAGAGAGAGACAGATGAATAAAACAGGAAGAAATCATCATGGCATATTAAAGATTTTTAAATCTCAACTAATATCTTAGATTTGAATAACCAACAAACTTTCCAGCCTAACAAAAGGGAAATAGGGGGTCTCAACTGGTGATGCCAACCTAGGAAGTAGTTTAAAAATGGAAATTGCTTTCTTGTTTAAAACAGTCTCTCTGGAGAAGTGCAGCACTTTCTGCAAGTTTTCTAAACCAACTGTCTCCATGCCTTTTACTGACATACCATGTCCTCTGCAATGCAGCTGTTGTGACTCTCTGGTAGCTTAGGATACAAAACAGGATTCTGCATGCCAAGAAACATAAATGAATTATCAGGACCAAAAGCTGCATTTTGTCTAAAAAGACATGGGATTTTATTATCTGCACAAAATATTTTCCAGGAATGTAAGAGTGGAAATTATGGAGTAAGATACTCTGAAAACTTTTTTCTTACAACTCTTTCTTTGAGATTGGCTTATGAACCACACCAAGTGTAAAAGTAATTCTCTAAGGAGGTTATTAGTTTACTTCCCTTTTCATGGTGTCCTCTCAGGTGTACCAGGCTTGCACTCACCTACTGACTCTCTGGTTCTGAAGCATTGGCAGGTTAACAATTTTAGATTAAAGCACTAACCACTGCAACAAAGTAAGTTTGTGTCCTCAGCTAAAGCAATGCCACTGAGTTAACACTAACCGCCAGCGTCAGCTAGTGCTTTTAAATCTTCCCTCTGGTTATGGTGCTTTCTTGTCAGTCCAGTTATCTCTATTTCATACTAAAAAGTGTCACCAGAACCTCAGCAAATACAGCATAATCTCCTACCTGCAGCTCCTTTCAGTAAAGGGCTCCAAGTGTCAAAATATGTTCTGAAAATCAGCTTACACCTCACTAGCATTTAATTTCATGGGAATTTTCCTTTGTTAAATAGGTGGTTTTGGCTCATTATACTGTTTAATCACTCAATCGTCAGGTAGTAGAGAGAAAAGAAAGAGATTAAGTTGGGTAGAGTCACTAGCAAATCCTGCAAATTTTCAAACCCACTCATAATAATTATGTTGTTAGACTCACCATAGCTCCAGACATCACTTTGATGAGTGTAGATCCGGTGTAAAATTGACTCCAAAGCCATCCATTTAATAGGAACCTAAGAAGATTTACAAATAAATCATAAAACCCTTACCCCAAATTTATTAGCAGTATTTACCACCAGGTGGTGTTTAAACCAATAGTTTGGTTGAAGAAGAAAGAAAAAAAAAAAAACAGACCATAAAAAAACAGCACAAGTATCTGAGAGAAAGAGCAGGCAACTTTCTAAGCCCGTTATTATTGTTTTCATTTCCTATGCTGAACCTGGGAACTTGTGCAATATTCAGCTTATTAGAAATATCCCTAATACATTAGTTTTGCAATATTTTTAACAGTTAGGTTACTTTTTTTTTCCTTTAAACATTCTCCTATCATAACAAGACACAAACACGATCCCAGGCCGTATGACGGAGGCTCGTTCAGGCTCATATGGTTTCCATTTATGGCCTCTGCAATATTCACAAGCAGCTTCTCTTTAATTTCTCAGCAGGACGCATTCCCTCCATCAGCACGTAGTACAACATGAAGGCGTGCTGAACCAAGTCTGACAGGTCTTTCTTCTGCTATAAATATGCAGCATTCCCTTTCTCTTCATAAACGGCACAACATTATTGGTGTTGGCTAAACCAGCAAATTCAGACAAGCTCTGTTTTATGCC
>JAVCKT010019236.1:0-18268 GCA_032273925.1 Rhynchotus rufescens | reverse complement strand
TTACCTACAATACCTCTTGCAGGGCTGGAAAATCTAAAAGATTCTGAGATCTTGCTTTCTGTACTGTATTTATCATTATGAGCCCATTTAAATAGACATTTCTGAAAGTACTCCTGGAACTGGCATTGAACAGGAGGAAACTCGTCATTCATAGCAGTATATACCATGCCCCTATGTAGGACAGGCTGCTGCTATTTGTTTCAAAAGAGAAGTCAGAAAGAGGCAATACCCTTAGTTTTTGCTTTGGTACATGCAGCATTCAGCCAGATAAGAACACACAATTCCTTTTAAAAGAGTATTCTGAAGAATGTAGATCAGAATGCATGATCTTTATCAGCAACTAATGTAAGCTGAGCACCTAAAACACAGTTAGAAATCTTGCATTTCCTTCCTCATCAAGAGTAACTGAAAATTTGGAGATGCATTTTCAGTGAGGGTGCAAGGATGAAACCTTGCATGCTCAAAAATTAGCACCTATTAAGGCAGTTAATATTCTCTGCTCCACTTCTTCAGGATTGAGTAGACACCTTGCTGTTGACATAGATGGGCCATGGATCAGGCTTTCTACTGAGGTAGTTCAGTTGCACTTCAAGCCAGAGGCTAAATTCCATGGGGACAGAGGTAGACACCTGCTTAAGTGCTGTTCTAATCAGGGAATTGTAAAGAGAAACAGCAAGAAGAAGCATTCATGGAATTAAGGACATAAAAGAGCATGATTTCATTGTGATGGCTGTTCTGAAACCTTTCACTGCTCCTCTTTCCCCTAACTGTTGCTCTCCCATTAGCAAGATGAGAGCTATGAGAGTTAATACACTTTATTTATTTAGCCATCTTATAGAGTTTGAATGAGCTGCAGAAGAAACATAAAGGTTTCTATGGTTTTTTTTCATAAAACCAACAATAACATCCTATATTAAGTAATGCTAAACGTGCATTTTTAAATGAATTTACCAAAACAGCCTCTATAGAAGTTTGTGAAGAGAGTCTTCTATATGTGAGCAACCACAAAGATAGAAAACATCTAATGTATATGTGCTTATGTAAAACCTAACTTTTCCAGCACTGTCCATGCATTTTTCACAAAGCATATTTCCTCTGAAGGTTGGATACCATGATCAAAAGTGGTAAGGTCAATTCCCTCTTCTCTCACACAAGCAAATGCTGGCCTCTAGAAGCAGATTTGTGTGCAATATATTCCCTAACACTGCATTCACAGTATTTGGTTGCTTGGACTTCGGCAGCTCCCTCCAGTAACCGGAAAATTTTTAGATACATCATTTTCAGCCTTCATGCAAGTTTCCAGTTGCCTGAGAAGTTGTACCAGGAAGAACTTTCCATTTGCACTAACTACTGTAAATTAAAATAGAAGTCTTCTTGACTTTGCATTTGGATTCTTTACAGTCCTGAGCAAGCTGATCTAGCCTTGAATTGACCCTGCTTTGAGCAAGAGAATCTCTTCCAACCTCTACTGTTTCAAGACTTTAAGATTCAAATGGAGAAGAATTACAAGTAATCACAGAAGGCCTGCGTCAGGCTTTCTCCCTCAGCAGCTGATGGGAGGACAGGACCAGCTTAACTTCAAACTGCTAGAAAATTACAGTGCACTGAATGGAACAGCAGAGTGCAAGAAGAACAACTTCTGAAGTCCCAATTTTAGCATAGAAATCAGAATTTTAGCATTGCTGGAATATTTTATTCTCTCATTTTTTTGCTGTGTGCAGAGCAGTAGCATGGCTCTGCTGCCAATCATGACCAGGTGCCTCTGAAAGTCAATATGAAATGCACACATCAGCATCTCCCGCTCAGACTCAGCAGGATGACTCTCGCTCTAGTACAAGCACATGCTTAAATGCTTTGCAGAGTAAAACTGCAAGTACCAGCCTGGCCTATCTCTAGCTATGAACCCTCCTTCCACAAGCATTCATTCTTTTCTCCATCATATAGAGAGGTTCAAAAGCATGCAAAAAGGTTACCATTTTCTATTAAACTCTATAGTGCTACTCTGCAAGGCTAGTAAATTCAGTTTATTGAACGATACGACTGCTTGAGCAGTTTTGGTGTGCTGGAATGCATGAGAGATACTGTATTATCCAGTATATTTCAATCTCTGAAAAGTTTTTAAAGACTGAAATGCTTGCAATTTAATTTTAGGAGCATATTATCACATATACTACGGAGAAAATACATTCATATTCAGGCAGTGTTACAATAATTTCTATTATCTCAAAGAAATCTGCTGTACTGGCATTAACAATGCAGATGAAGATGGACTATATTCACCACAATTATCATTACTGTTAAGCATTTAAAAAGCTTAAGCCCATTACAATTTGATGACTGCTAACGAGGGAAGAAATTTTGTGATTAAAATCCTAAACATTAGAAGAAACACTTCCGTGTGACATTATTTGCAGAGAAATATCAGATTCAGAGCTTTAAAATAGGATTTTAAATAATTTAAAATGTTATATTTCTTTAATGAATTAACAGTGCATGCCTGAATAGCCTCTTCAATATTCAGTGGAAGATTACCTCGGGAAGGTCAAGTTACACACAAGAGTTTGAGCATGGCAAGGTTGTTCAGTTAGTGTTGGAACCAATGTTTAACAGCTCTGATGTAATACTTGAATGGATACCAATGCATAATCACTCTGAAACGAAAATGCTGATCATTTAGTAGAGGAAACCATTAGGCAGCCAAAGCTTGAAATCAATAATGGTGCAGGAGGTTTTTTTTTTTTCCCTTCTACAGAGAAGGTGCATTAGATTGCATGTTATAATGCACTATTAGTATATGGATCAGGTGCTCTAAACTCAGAGTTTGCAAAAGCAAAATTGACAGCATGTTCAAAAAGTCTAAATAATCTTTAAGAAAGAAGATGGGTCTCTGTTATTGCAAAGATACTACAGATGGGTTGCCCTTTGTATTTAAGGTGCATGCAGTTGAGGAAAGGATGAACGAATCTTCAAGATAGAAAATGCCAACCATTTCTTTTTATATTGCAGTGGATTCTGTTTAGAATGACACAATAAATAACAAGATTAGAGAAATATGTATTGAAACTATCAGCAATGGAAAGAACAGTAAGATTTGTGCAGTTGTTTCAGCACCCTGCACAGTATCCTGTAGAACTAAGGAAAGTTCTTGACAGATGAAGTCTGACACACTGAAATGATTTTTATCAAAATTTGGAAACGTATGACATAGACCAAAAGCCTAAGGTGCCCAGGCTCATAGCAGTGCTGAGCAAAGTATGGGACATTAATTCACATAAAGACAAATTAAAAAAAAAGAAGACAACTGAACAGTCTGGTTCTGATTTCGGAAACAATTGTGTCTGATACCACATGTCTCTGCAACTCCTAGCATTGCCTCCAGATGTGGAAGACAGCTCTGTAACCACAGGCTAACTGGCAGTTCAGGAGTATTTCCTCTGAGGGCTCAAACAAGCATGCAGAGCAGTGTTATAGCTCTAGACACAAACTAATCTCTGAATAAGCATAGTATCCACACTGAATGCATCAACCAAGAATTTTACTGAAGAATAAGACAAGGTCTTCTATATCTGGAAGTCTGTTTTTGTAAGTTTCTCGTGATCCAGAATGCATAAGGCCTGGGTGAGTCCATCACCAAAACAACTCTTGCCCCATGTGTGCTTTTTCTTTTCTCAGATCTTAAGAGTTTCTACATCATGTCATTCTGAAACACCCTTGGGAGGGTTCACAAAGGCAGTTTGGGTTCAGGGATGTTTACTGCTTTATGTGCCCACTATCATCATGGAGGACTCTGAAATCACCTCAGTCACCCCTTTCTTCACCCATTTCTTCTAGTCTTTCTTCACTAGCATAGAATAGACAGGTACTCCTAAGGAAACTTAGACTACTTCCAAAAATTACCCTTTGTCATGCCCTGTTGTGTATTTTAAATCATGCCAACATGACAGTGAACAGTACACCTTGGTCCTGGTGAAATATTATCATTTCAGTTGCCCACACAGGCTCTTTTTCCTCTCTGCTTCTCTGGTGCTAGAAAACTCCTGCCAAGGAAGGAGACAAGGGCATATGGTAAAATGTGAAATGTAGAGGTGCTAGTTTGAGATGAAGGTCACTGAAGACACACATCTGTGGAACTAGATGAAAATGACATGGAACATTAGCAAGGTTTCAGCTAAAGGAATGTAAAAGCTTCATAAAAGCTCCCCTGAGGGTTCAGGTAACCCCTATCACATTTATTAGAAGTTCCTCACACATCACTGTGGGAGCTAACCCATCCAGAGAGACACCAAACTGCTGCCCTTTCCGTTACTCTTGTTTTTCCTGTATTTTGATTTTATTTTCTGTATGCATAGAGGTTATAGATGGCATGAATAATATCAGGGCAGAGGTGATTCATTTTTATGACACCCTTTTTCAGCAGTGGCATGTGAGAAATGAGCAACACTATGTCAGTAACTTTGGCTCACGCTCGCATCCAAACCTCAGTGAGTAAAATGAAATCTCACAGCTGCCAACATTCAATTTCTAAGACACTTAGGATTTTCATCACATATCACAACAGATAGAAAGGAACATCCCAGATGTCTTTTGCTTTAAAATTACAACAATATACTACTCCTAAGAAGAAAAAAATTAGAGCTAGGATGATTTTCAATAAATCATGGATACTGCATGCTAGATGACATTTTATAATTATATCAAATGCACATGATAAGAAGTTTACCTTTGTGTTGGAATGCCAGGTAAACATATTTATTTGCTATGTATCAGTCTAAAATGATTGTAGTTAAAATGGCAGGCTTTTTCCTTTGGAAACATCTCAGCATAGACTGTCAAGTTATACTGGCAAGGATACATATGTTAGTGGCCTTATAAAACTCATGTTCCAAGGCACAGATCAGCGATCAGGAAAAAGTTTCCTTCTGACATCTGATTTGAATGTTCTCATTCAAAAGACATCCGGTAGGTTCATCTTTAGATAAAGATCATCTGATAGATGAGCTTTAGATAAAGAGAGCTTTCAAAAGACCATTGGATCTAGTATTTCAGACTTCAGCAAATCTACCCTTATCTCCTTGGCCCAGTGTATGTATTTCAAATCCTCTTAAAATAGTTGATCTAGGGAAAGATGGGCAAAAGAAGTCTGATCCAGGCCCTGATGAAGTCAAAAAGTCAAATTCAAGTTGTGATGACTTGAATTTACTTGGATGCAGGACAGTAGAGGCAATGTATAGGCTATGCCCACATTAACAAGTACAGTGAAAGCCAACAGGAGCAGATATGCAGAGGAAAACAGTTGGGGATAATACTACATATTATTGGAAATGTGAAGGGTTTACTTTAAACTATAGTTGCCCTCTGGTCCCATGGATTTACTGCCAAAAAGCTCTGCAGCATGGCAGGAACTTCTTGTTTAGTTTAGATTCCTCCTTAAAGTACCTGCTTTGTGCATCCCAAGATTGCCCTATGAGACATATCAAAGCACAGCAAGTGAAGAAAGGCTCCTTTACTTTAGAAGAAAAATCCTCATCGAGCTTAAAATGTTTCTATATAAATGTTCACACTTACCAGCATAATCATTTTCTTGGCATTTTGTTAAGTATGAAAGCACTAGCTGCAGCCCCACCGTCTTAAACTTGAACAGCTTGGTCATGATACCATAAAGCATCTATGGTATTTTCATCATTTGGTTTATTAAATACTAGGCATTTTTTCAGATATAAGCAGCAATGCTTTGACTTCTGTTAGTTTTTGATATTTGGATTACAGTAGTTAGAGAGTTCAAGTCCCTTCCCTCAAGTTCCTTCCCATAAACTTCATAATAGAAAACCAAACAATTGAAAGATTAATAAAACTATGATGTAGTTGTCAGAAGCAACCAATACAAAGTTTCCTAAGTGAGAGGAGACCTGTAATCCATATGACTGTCTGTTTGGCCACTGTGCTGTAAGAACTGTAAATTGTTGAACAATATGTTTGACAGCCTGTATCTCATAGATATTGCTATTAGAGCAGCCTCTAAATACAAGAGAAATCTATTACTACTTTTTCCTGGAACTAAGAAGATAATGTTAATCTCCCATTTAACATGCTTTCTGTTATCAGAGCTCAAGGTAAAACACCACATGGCAGTCTGCCATGCCACCAATTATACATAAAAAATAAATGAAAATTGTTGTCAATCCCAATTCTGAAAGGGAAAACAAAGGGCAGTCTGCAATCTTCCCCTCAAAGTTTAACTCACATGAAAAATTCTCCCTATCAGCAACATATCTGTAAAGGCTTTTGAATGTTTTACAAGCACGTCTCCCAGGAGCTTTTGTTACTCTCATTGACAGCATCCCACATTTCTGAAGCAGAGTCTATACAAGCAAGCTCTGAACCTTGCGCATATTATTCACAACAGATCCTGCCAACATACCTAATGAGCATTTACATCTGATCGGTTAGTTCATAACAGTTGGTCCATGCTTTCAATCAATTACCAATTTTCAGCTGAGAAGCAAAAAGACTCAAAAATTGGTAACTTTCTAAAGTTAGAACACCACTGTAAGTGATGGGAAGTGACGCACAAACGTTCCCAATCAAGCAGAAGCTTTAACCATCTTTACCAGGGATACTCTTCACCACTACTGAGCAGGACAGAAAGGAAAGGTAAAAATGAATCACTTTGCCTTTGCACTACAATATATTAAAGGTGTTCCCAGAGATAGTTATGGGCAAGGAGGAAGCTTGGAAAGATCCTTCTCTCCTCTGTTAGCTACTTGTTGCCACATACAAATGCAATAACATGTACATGTACATGAGCACCTGTACTCCCCAAGTCTCCAGGGTAGAGCTTTTGTCCACTATTTCACATCAAGTTGATCTGAAGGTGGCTGCTTAGGTGTGGGACGGAGACCCCAGCCTATCCTCTTGAATGTGTTGATTTACACATTTGTGATTTACACATTTGTGTACATATTGTGTGGTCTTATTAAATTGACTGCATAGACCTACTTTTAGTCATTCTCAAGGCAGCATTTTCAACTTCTGCACTGCAGAATTATCTGTGAACCCAGTGGCTATATGCAGCCTATGAGGTCTCCCTGCTTCATCAGACAAGAGCTGTAGGGGAAAAAAGTGTGTTTGGGACACAATTCATGGAGAGAACCTCCATGGTTTTCACAAAGTTCTCCAGAAGTATCTTTGTTCCCTTCTCTAAGGACAGTATCAGACAGCAGTTCTTTTTGCTTATTTTGCTTCAAAGCAAAATTTTGATATGGTTTTGGCTGGAGTGATACTGATATGAATACTACCCGCTTGAAATTCTGTATCTTAAAAAAAAAAAAATAGTACTTTCAGGTGCAAGTCTGTCCCCTGCCAGTGCTTTTGGTTTTGCTGTCTCTTTCTACTTTAACATCTTGTTTTTCAATAAATAACCTTCCCCACTGTTGAGTCAAAAGTCTGCACAAACACTGAAGAAAACTGACTTTACATAAATTGTTGTCAAACAAGAAGAGGACAAATGATGTTTACCTCTACTCCAAGACACTACAAGCCTCAAGAATAGACAAACGAAACTGCATCTCTGAACATGAGGTTTTGCACTAACCATGTCTTTTCATTCCCTGTCAGGAAGGTGCCCTTCATCTGGAATATCAAAGACTGCTGACAGATGTTCTGGACTCCCTTTCAGCTTCATCTAAAAGGACTCACAGTTCTACCACCAATAAAAGATATTCATTTCCTACTTGGATTCTTCCAACGCATCAGAGGCCACATTTTTAATTTGGGAAATAAAATAGAATTTTAATTTGAAAAGTCCAAGTGAATCAGTCCATCAGTCTCAAGTTCTTTCAGAAGATGTAGAAAGGTACACAAAAAAAAAAAAAAAACCCTCTAAAAACTGTGATACCTTGTATGGAACAGGCAGAGTCTGTGCCTGAACTTGATGCCACCAATCTCCGTAGTCACAGCATTAAGCTCCAGTCAGTGACTAGAGTCATGACCCTGCCATCCACTAGGTGCTACTCATTTCACCATCTTATTGTAGTAAATTCATGCTACATTAGCTACATTTCTTGCAATACAGTGACACTTGTTTTTTAGAGGTTGTTACCTTTGTTGAAGCCGTTTCTTTTTTCTTAAATATGACGTAGGACAAACACATCCACAGACTTGTCCAGACAAAGTAACTACTGAAAACTGTGCTAGGTTTAGAGTTCAGCACTGTTACATTAAACCCTGGTCCTCCTTCAGGGTTCTCTGATGACCTAGCATCAAAGAAACAGCCCTAAAGATGACAGTGAAAGACTTTTATGTCTCCTCCAGATTTTAGTCATTCTCACAACCTTACCCTTTGCCTCTCTGAGTAGAAAAGAGATCTCATCAGACAGTAATTGTCATAAATGTGAGCTGCTTGCATTACACACTATTGAAAATGTAAGGAAATACTAGGATTTTTTCACTGCAAGTACTGCGTGATGTCAAAGGTGACATCTGGTCCTGGGCGTCTAATGTAAGATGCTAATTGGCATTTATTGAGTAATATTTGTGACTTCAATCTATAGAGTCTGATCTCTGACTTGTGTTTCAGATAACTTTGCTGTGTCAGTTAAAATATGTAAATATCTTCTCAACATTAACACATCTCAAATGCCCTTGTACTATACAGTTATCCTTTTCATTCATTTTGACCATTCTTTGGAAGCAATTATATTCTTATCAAAGACCCTTTATAAGCTCATGGAAATTAAAGACTTCTAAAGGAGAGAATTTAAAAGAGAGAAAAAAAAAAAAAAAAGGAATGACTTGTAAAGCAAAATTTGCATACTTCCTAAAGGCTTACATGCTTTGGATCTAATATCTTGGGTAGGGAAGAGATTCAGGAAGGTTTGTTACACTGAGAAAAAAAAATCTCTGTCAAAGCTGTAAACACTCAACATACTTTGGTAATGAGACTTTCCTATCTATTTGCTTGTATTTTTACAAGTGTCAAAAGAGAGAGTATATTAATTGAATTCATGTGTTATACTCAGTCCCACTTTCAGACCAATCAAGGACATAATCACATGCCTGTTTTTACAGCTGTGCAGTAGGCAGGTTTGCCATTCATTCATTAGCTTTTTTGTTCATCTGGCCCCCAAGACTTCCACAGTAAGCACTGAATTCTGTCCATGAGCTGCGTTGTCTCTGATTTTCTTTAAAACAGTCCAAATATTAAGTTTCTCTCCATAGCATTATATTGAGAATATTGAGTCCATTACAGATAATTCCACAGTGGGAAGGAAACAGTTCTGGAATCTGGAATGCACCTGCAGGAAGTGCTTGTTAAAAATATTGTGAAATTATGCAGACTTGAAAAACATTCTAATGAAAGAGATGGCCTCTGACACACATTTGTAGTCATGGATAGGAGACAAACAGGAGAACATAATGGGGTAGAATAACAATTAGTGCCAGTTAGTTGCCATTTTTGGCGAAAAGCACTGCAGTGAGGAAGCAGAAAAAAAAGCTAGGGGCAAGGACACACATTTCACTTAAGGAGTCTGCCAACCTCACCGCAGCTACAAACAGAAGAGTGGCAGCTTTTGTTCAGGTATCTGGGTGCACTGTGATTGGTTTGGTCAACACCACGATGGCAAAAATGGACTATTAGACAGTGCAAAGAAGCAAGCAATGTAGCTGTCAAGATCTATCACAAAGGATATTCTCCAAAAGATAAGGATAAGTTTATCCAGGAGAGAAGGGAATGCGCCACCTGCATTACTGCTGGACAACTCTTGCAGTAAAAAGCCTCATGGTTCATCCATTTTCTACCAGTAATCCCTAAAAACTTTTCAATGTAATGGTCATAACCTCCACTAAGCCTAATTTTTAATATCATCTATAATTTTTAATATCATCATAGAACACTAACAATGAAAACATACATCTAAGACCACAGGGAAATATCAGTTATTATCATTCCGCAATTACATTCATTTATACAGTAAATTACTGAAACCATCATTATGGGTTAAAAGATCCTACAATATTCACATTTGCTGAATAGAAGATGCTGAAGTCCTAGTACAGTACTGCACATGCTTGCCTACAGGAGAACATTACTTGGCCGAAGTTCAAACTTACTTTAAGTATTTATGCACTTGTTCCTCTTTGGTTTATCATTTAAAGTTCTGACACATCCTCAAAGGAGGTTGCTCTTAGGGTTTTTATTCTGGCTAAGATACTAGTCTGTTTGAACTTTTTATTTTGAAGCATCAGAAAGTAGAACATAAAAGGAGAAGACACTGACAACTCTCCAGCCTTCAACCGCAGATTAAATCACACGGTGTCAGATGCCTACAGCTTCACTCTCTATGATGTGTAGTGTATAGGGACGACCTTTTCCCATCGCTGTAAGTTTGTGGCCTTTTATACTTTCGGAACACTTTTTTTCCTGTGAAATAAGGGTTCATTTAGGCACTATCTTTTCTTGGGCATCAATAACAGTAAACATCAACCTCTTCCATCCCTCCTAGCTGGGTTTCTTGGAAAAATAAGACTAGAGTAAACTTTGAAAATCAAGTCACTCCAGTGCTATTGCAGACAGCTGTACCATAAAAGCATTCAAATTCTGTCAATATTCCTTTAAAAAACAAGTAGATCATCTAGCCTTTACTACTACTTTCCATGATCTCCCAGTACCAAATTTCATGTTAGTGAACTATTTTCTGATCATGCTGGCCTTTCTTTGAATGTCCTCCAGCCAGAATTACTCTTTCAAATATATGCAAATAATATTTCAGGTGACCTAAATACTACTAGGTCCTGAGTGATATCAAGATTTCCTGTGGGAGATAAATAAATCTTCATCATTTTCCTATTTTTGTGTCATTAGCCTTCATGATACCCATTTTTTTCAGACACTTACTGAAAATGTTAAAAAGTGTCTATTCCAAGACAGATCCTTCACTGAAAGGGAAGTGGTGAGGCTAGAAAAGATGCAAGTCTAATCACTGTCATTTTTCTTTTAGCTAACAGTCTTCATGCTGTATAGTTCTTAGACTAATTAACAGATACAAAAACAAGGGTGATCCCCCTCCCTCGCCCCTGATAACTGGACAGTACCAAATTTGGTGGGTATTTGGTTTGTTTCGTTTTTCCTTCTTTTAAATATTCACATATTACACATTCTACGGAGCAGTACATCTGCGGGCTATTCTTTCAAAATTTGGGGGAAAAGTTCGCATGAATTGAATTGTTGTGCCTTTTAGCACTACCCTCTTTAAAATATGTAGCAATATATTTAGGGTGAACACAGGTAAGATGAAGAACCTTTCTAATATTTTCTTTCATCTCTTTTATCCTCAACATTTCATATGGGACATACAATCCATAAAAGACATACTTTTGTCTTTTTACTTTTCTTTCTTTCTTTTTTTTTTCTTTTCTTTTTTTTTTTTTTTTTATTTTTCTTTTTCACTCTTAAAAAAGCCTCTGGAGAATAACTTATTTCCTATTTTTTACACTATGCAAGTTCCACTTGACTTTGGACAATTCTCAAAGCATTCCAATGCTTCTCATGTGTTTTTCAATTCCATATAGACTTTCTGCATATCCCATGTATCTCCACTGAAGTACATATTCAGCTAGATCCTGAACTCTTCCCAAATGTTCTCTTGCTTAAGAAACAAGTTCAGTCTAATTTGGTTTTGCATCTTTGATCTGAAATTCCAAAACAACTCATTCACTCAATAATACCTTTGAATTTCAAATGAAAATTTTGACTAGATGTAGCCATGGCTTTGGTCATCTTTTCAATAAATTTAAATTTCAGTAACTTAAAATTGTTTTCAGTATGCAATTTGCTCATTTACTAAAGTTAATTTTCTCTTTTGAAAACATAGACAATGTCATTAGGAGGACATAGACTATTTAAGGAAGAAATCTATAGGCTATTGCTTCTCTTACCCCGTTACTATTTTTTTTTGCTCACTGTTGTATATATGGGAAGTTAGGCACCCATAATTAAATTCTTAATGCTATTTCCACTCTAGCTGGTTGCTTCTCAAATACAACTGTCTTCTGTTTGTTGGCTCTCATTATTTATTTTTGGAGGCCTAGCAAAAATCTGTTTATTTTCAGTAAGACAGAAAGCAGATTTGAGAAAATTTCTAGAACAGTATCTCAAGTGCAGAATTAAGTTAGGAGAGAATGTATATATGTCCCTTCAGCTATTATATATCATGGCCCCAGTGCTCAACCATGAGACCTAAATTACAAGGACAGTGACCTGGTTGCTTGGGCGTCTTCAAACCTTATTTCTTCAGTATCAACTAATCTATCCTGTCTAGTCTATGCCTTCACAACTCATAACTATGACACGTGTATTAGCTACGTACAGATAGTCATCTCCCGTAGACTATACCAGCTATTTGCTATTCAGGGACCCTGGCACAAAGTTCCCAGTCACAAATAACAAAAATTGTCATGAGTTACTGGGTGTCCAGTAGTGGAAAAAAAAATTATAAAAAACAGTAATCCAAGAACTGTTCAGTGAGAGGAAAGCAGAAATTTCCTTTAATGCCATAAAATCAAAGAGCAATTTTTACTGTCCTGTTTCTTATCAGGACCTGTTCTTGAAAAAAGCACCCACTCACCCATTTTTTCCCCCCTTGGAATGCTATTGTTACTATCTACTTTCTACAATAAAAATCTGAGAAGAGCAGAAAACTATCTTCCAGGATTAACAGGGATCATTAAATTGGAAGATGCTTCTGAGAGTGCAAAGAGAAGGAGCGTGCTAGTCCATGCATGCAATCTCCACTCAAGTCTTGTGGCAAAAATAAAGATCCTCTCTGTGACTGAGAAATCCTGTGGATAAGGCAAATGAGATGCAAAAGTAGCTTACGGAGATTATAAAAACACCAACAGTCCTGTTCCTCCTTGGACAGAATGTAACTCATCTTCTTCAGTTCTTTCATTGTGGCACACCAGCCTCTAGTGCCCATTACCAATGTCTTGACGAGAACAGGTTTTATGAGCCCCATCGTTTTTTTGACCACAAAGAATTCTTTTTCTAATTTGCAAGATAAAGATAATTAAATGATTTGAAATAAGCAGCTATAAAATTATCAGGTTAGAATTTCACTCTGAAATTCTGAAAGTTGCATCACTGCCTGTATTCCTATGTTTTGTTTCCATTCATAGCTATTACACTACTACTTGTTGACTTTTTAGTCTCTTAAAAACAATAATAATGGATGATCTTCCTGAATATTTTATTTTAGGTACATAATAAAGTAATCTATTTTGCATTTTGGAAAGTATATTTTTTGTTGTGAAACTCTGCTTTTAGGTTTAAGAGACGAAATATAAGCCGCCAAAAAGAACAAAGGGATATCAACAGAGATCTCCATACCACATTTTTAAAGAAATATTAATTAATGTTTGTAAAAGAAAAAAAGAATCGTTCACCATCCTTACAGACAGCCTTCAGACTTGCACTGAACAAAATACAAAATGGGGGCTGATTCCTGGCGTTTAGGAATATAGAAAAACATCAAGAGTCCTACAGCCCTAAAATCAATGGACTGATTTAAAGTTTAAAAGAGGTGGCAAAAATTTTTGAGAGAATCCTAGTAACATGCAAAAATCTCCATTATACTTGAGATATGCAAGTAATACAACATGCTCTCTAATACATTATAAAATTGAAAACTGTAAGCAGAAACAAATTACAGATGCCTGGCACAGAACACTGAATTAATGCTGCCCTACAATATATTAACCTGTATCAAGCTCATTGCCATTGTTTTAGCATCATTTATAAAATACTTTGAAAATATGCACATTTTATAGACTTCAGATAAATAATCCAGGCATTTAAAACTACTGCTAAATTCCAAAAGACGTAAGTTGGCTATAAGAACAAACATATATTGTAACTATAGGACAGATTCAGATAACTGAACGTGTCTGACTGTCTAAGAAAGGAAAATGAATATTCACCTCAGAAATATACCTCCATCATATCATCTAGAAAAAGAGGAGGGCTGAACGCAATAATCCAAGAGGTTCCTTTCAATCTTGTCACCCACAGTTTTATGGCCCAATTCTTTCTTCATTGGATAAACATCACATAGGAACACCAGCAAATACATAAGTTCGGAAAGGATATAAACCTTTAGGTATCAAAGCATAAACAATCTCTTAACTAATACAGGAAAAAAACTATTCTTACCAGCAAGTTATTCCGTAAATACCCAAGCCTTACCTTTCATCATAAAACATCTGGTACCAAAAAGAGGCTAATTCCCTTTTTCTCTAGTTAAAATTTGCATACCTGAAGGAAAAAGCAAGCACTGAACACAGATGGCACCTCACATTTTTCTCTTTAGAAAGTGTACGATTGTGAGGATTATGGAAGCAAACCCACCTACCTGCACCGCTTTCTTTGGAAAAAAAAATGGCTAAGGTAATACAGCAGCAGCAATCCAAATCACACAATAATTCCTTGGATTTTGACCGCTGTGAGAGCAGCAGCAGCATTTCCATCTGATTTAGGACTGCCTTCTCTGTGTTGGCTGTAGAGTTCTACAGAGCACTGGATATGGGGGGAAATGTTCCCTTACAAGGGTTTTAAAGCTTGTCTGCTTTTTCTTGATCATTTGACCTCAATAGCTAGGCCTGTCATAATTTCCCCTGTGTTAGCCCACATCAAAAAAAACCACAATATTTCCTGCTCACAATTTCTTTCCTTATCTTTTGATATTTCTTCTTTAATCTCTGGTTTCATATAGTGTACAAATCAGATTTAGAGCAGAAAAAGGTCACTCTCATTCCCACAACATGAGGACAGTAGAAATGTGTTCCCCAAACTAATGATAAATTAATTCAAAAACAAAGAAACATTGTAAACGAAGTGCTAAGGCATTCCATAGATAAGACATACGCCAAATATCATGTCCACTCAACAAAACACTTCCATACGCATCTGCATCAGGAAGTTGGATTAAGCAACAGGGGCACTATTCTTAGAACTAGCGTGGCTACCTACCATGCAAATATGCTTCACGAATCATAAAGTTTGCAGTACACAATCTTCCTGATAGATTGTGGGGGAATATGTGCAGTACTTATACACAACAGCAATACTTTGGGAGCATGGCTAATATAAAAATCAATATCCCTTAATAATGAATGAATTTGTAATTGAGATTATCAGAAATGCCTATTAAAATATGCTCTATAATAAAAAGATACTGCAAATTTCCAACCAGGAAGATAAATGATGTACGAAGCAGACCTCATTGTAGGCCATCCAGTAACTGTAGTCCAGTGATGGTAATTTCCTATGGTGTCTTTCTCCAACTTCCCTGATACTCGTGTCTTATTTCCAAAAATACTTGCTTGGGTAAAAGGATATTATTATATTTTAATTCCTCTGCTTTTCATATGGTTACAGAAATTGCCACACAATGAATGAAACTACCACTCATATTAACTTGAGCACATTAACATAAAATTTAACTGTCAGAAAGAATAATCAAAAGGAAATGAGATAAAATAGGGGAAGATAAACAATTTGGATATAAAAAAGAGGAAGAGGCATGGAGAAAAGGACTCAGAAGACAATCCTATGAGATATGCCAGATTTTGTTAACACGTGTTGTCACAATCACATGCACAGAAGGGTCCCTGCATGACCCTGCAGAGGACAGATGTAGGAGAAGCGCTGACCTTCAGCTAGACGTGGCAACCTGGACACCAGCCCTGTTCTGCCAAGGCCTGGGGAGGTTGCCCGTAGATAGTAACGAGTTTGTGCTAATTCTCCACGCAGAACCAGCACTGTCATAGCCCCGTTCTGGTTTTTCAGTCACTGCAGCAGAACATGCTTCTTGGCCATCCCCAGGGCTCCGTGCAGCTCCTACACCTTGGACTATGCAAAGATAAAACATAGGCACTGAACTGTCTTTCTGCAGACAGAACCAGTGATTAGTGCTAAATATGGAGCCAGATTAAAACAATTTATATACCTTTGATACACATTTCTAGCAATTTTCCATGAAGGCAATCAGACGCCAAAGTTAGAAGAGTTCAGTTGCATATGACTTTAGATTGAATAATGTTAGGTGCTTGGTAGTTATATCAGTGACTAGATTTTTACATAAGCTCCTTCTGCTCATGGATAGCATTGCTAATCACATGAAAAGGCTCACAGCACTCTAATGAAAATGGGTTCTGCAGGATTCAACACAGTCACAATACTGGATTCCAAATTGTTCTGTAATTGCATGTTTAAGTTTTGTTCTATCTCATATAGGAATTCTCTCTGAGCTTTAATGTATGTTTCTCCTTGAGAGTTACAGAAGGCATACATTCATCATTTTGCACAAGATTTTTTGGAGTTAATACACCACTACTATTCCGATTCTTCCACAGTAGAGGATGCTCAATGGCATGTATTTTGCAGCTTCTCCAAGTCGAAGATTGTCTCTGCCAGAGAGGACATTTGGGCTGTGTTCAAGCACAGTGATGTCCCAGACTGACAAACTATTAGAATTCAAAATGCCCTGTAAATACAGGGAATATATTAATTCCCTTCTATCTATTTTCATGCTGAAGATGCTAAACATAAAGATTAGCAATCAAGCCACCTACCCCTAAGGCAGTAGGCATATAATACAACATAACATCAGGTAATAAAGGCTCATAAACTTAACAATAGCAGTTAATGATATTTTTTGTCTCTTTCACAATCCTCAAGAACTTTAAACATATTCACTTTCCAGAAAAGTCAGAGGGAACACAAACTGGTAATGTACTCAGGATGGAAAGCAAGCTTGGTAATATATTCATTCTAATTGTATTAACCTTCCCCTATAATGAGAGGGGGAAAGCCTACCATCTGTTTAAGGTATTAGTCAGTCTCATAATTAAAGAATTAAGATTAGTTCTAACAATTTTATTACTTTTCCTGGGAAACGGAACATCCAAATTCTTCAAACTAGTCCATTGCCATTGAAAGGGGTTATTGATCAATTTTCTCTCTCTCATACTTTGGGAGATTGCCATCACCCTACATTTAGTCCAATTGATTTTAGAGCAGGCATATTTCCCAAAGTTGCCTGCCATGTCCAATATATTAGGAAGAGATTTTTGTCGATTTGATATAAATAAAAGTATATCGTCAGCATGAAGTAATAGTTTAACCTCACACATTCCTGACTTTAACCCTTGTATTTTATGATTAGCTCCAATTTCTATTTCCAACAGTTCAAGGGCAGTGTTAAATAAAAGGAGTGACAGAGTATCCCACTCTTCTGTACACATTTTAAGAATTAAGCGATTAGCCTCCTTTTAAATCAGTGTGATTGTAGACAACAATAAAGCCACAAAATCCAGATGAGAAGTGCTCACACAAGCCAAACCTACATAAAGCTCCAAATCAACCTAATCTTGTCAAATGCAATTTGTCAAATGCATTTTCTGCATCAGGGGACACCACTGCCAAGGATTTATTTGAGTATTGACAGACAGTCATTAATTCAGTCAGTAATCTTGTACTATCAATGCCTAGTCATTTATTTATTAACTTTGCCTAATTAGGATGGAAAATATCACCTCTTATTTTATTTGATCTCGTATCCAGCATTTTGATGAGCTATTTAGTTTGTCAAAACCTAAAATGTTGTTGCAGATCTTTTCCTGGCTTAAATATAACTGAACAAGAGCCTCATGAGAACAGTACCCTTCAATAAACACAGTTGCTTACATTATCCAAAGGTCTAGGGACTAATGTTTTTTTATGGAAAGCATTACTAAGGTTCTGGAATATCTTCTCTGCTTATGGTGCAGGTCAAATCCTTTTTCATTTTTACTATATCTCATAGTAAAGCGAGTGAGGCCAAGCCAGGCCTCCTGCTGTACAAAGTCAGAAAAAGAGCTTGCCATGGTTTTTATGGATGTAAGATGATGTGTCCAGATTAAGAAAAAATAAAATAAATACACAAAGATTGGGAGAAGGAGAAGAGCGATAAAGATCAATGCAGAAAGCAATGTCTAGCAAAAGTGAACATGTTTCATTAGAACACAGAAAAAAAAAAATATTGCAAGGCCCAGTGCTGTTTTCACTAGTTTGGCACTGAGACCCTACAGAATCCATAAGCAGGTTCTGTTTCACTCAGCAGATCCAGAAACAGCCAAGAAGTTTAACAATGTTGATATTTGCCAATAACAAGAAGTAATTAATGGCAGGCATATTTAAAGCTGTCTGTGAAGAGTTGCAGAAGGATCTCACAAT
>JAVCKT010019234.1:12215-30065 GCA_032273925.1 Rhynchotus rufescens | reverse complement strand
AGAAAGAAAGAAAGAAAGAAAGAAAGAAAGAAAGAAAGAAAGAAAGAAAGAAAGAAAGAAAGAAAGAAAAGAAAGTCCAAACTGAGGGAAAGGATTGTTTAAGGAACTGTTATTCTAAGCAAAGAAGGAAGAGGAGACCATTACCATGTGACATACTATGTTCGTCCTCATGTGTTCTTTCTTTAAGATATCACAGGACCAACATGATGGTGAAAGAGTGTACTTTAGAAGCAGTTCTTTGTACTTATTATGTATATCATTCTACCATCCATTAAAAATGAGTGGGGGAAACTGTGGCACACAGTTGAGCGCAAACACAAAATGAAATGAAAAACAGACAGACTTTCAGACTTTCAATTATTTTCCCATGGATGGGATGAACAGAGCTCAGATCAAAGCAATTACTGAAAAATATTCTTTGTTATCTAATTTCTAATATCTGGAACTGTTTAGAGAGAACCACCCCAGCACCGCGGAGTTCAGACATCTCCTTTAGTCACTGTATGTGTTTAGAAAAGTGATTTGTGTCATAGCAAAGCAACAGATGCCAGGCATCCCATATCCCAGACCTCCCCATCTGACCTGGAAGTCAGAGGAGTCATGATGCTCTTTCACATGTAGCACCAAGTGCCATCTGAGATGCCTTAGAGTGCCTGAGGCTGATTTGACACAGGACCAACTGGAAGTCCACATGTTTGATCACAAATCCACTGTTGTTCCTTGAGACAGATACCTGTTCTAGTCCATATCATGGCACATTCCTCTGTTCATACCCTTATACGTGAGTGAAAACAGTCCTTGGGGTGTATCTCCTAGCAAGAGAGAAGGAGAAAACCCCACCATGGACATCACACTCCTCCTGGTGAGGACCTCAAGGTGGTAACAACTCATGGTGACAAACCCACCTTCTGATAGAGGAAGATCAGCACCTTCAACTGTAGGGCCTGGAGAGATGGTGGCAGGGGGAGCAACACACCAGAAACAAGGGAGATACTAGGTAGTTTAATCTGCATAAAGATTTTAGAGTTATTTTCATTTATTTTTTTTTTCTGCACTACTTTGGACTCTGAGTCTTAGTGTAATTGAACTGACTTCTATTTTGATGGGGTTGTTAAGAATATAATTATTTTACAGTAAGTTCTTTGTTTCATATATATACACTATGTCCTTTATTGGTAGCAGGATTGTGCATGTATAAAAATGCAGTAGCAATGAACCTGCTGAATCTCCCCTCTGTTCATTTCTGTTTCTCTAAATGACATGGTAATACAAATGATAAGTCCAGTCTTGTTGGCAGTTATTCTTTGCAATCCCCTTCAAAACTGGTGGATTATTTTCCGGTAGATTCAATCAGAGCTCGATGCAATGTTGCAGGTTTGTGTCCTTTAAAATAAAAATCCTAAGATTGGGGGACAAAAGTGCAATGAAAAAGATTGGATCAAGATACCCTGATCATTACAGTCAGGAAATCGTACTAGCTGAAAGGTCTTAACTCTAGATCCAAAAATAAAACATACACTTTCCTCTACCTTTTATTATTTCACAAGCCATTACATCAGTGATTACTGCTGCAGGAAAGAGCTTGACAAATCTTAAAAATGCTGTAGATATCCTAACTTTATTGGAATTCCCTGCTGCAAAAATATCTTATCATCTGAGAACTCAGTGTGCTGGGCATCAAAACCACTCATTTATATACTGCAGCACTCACACAGATAGCACAGATTTCCTTGAAAGTTTTAGCTTTCGAAAGTGGAAGTTTTTGTATAAAATAGAACACAGACATCAGGTCAAGGGAGGTGAACCTGTCCCTCTCCCAGCACTGCTGAGGCCATATCTAGAGCATGGGTCTAATGCTGGGTTCTCCAGGGCAAGACATACATGGGCCTGGGAGAGAGAATCCAGAGAAGGGCCACATAGATGATTAAGAGACTCGAGCATCTCTCATATGAGGAAAGACTGAGAGGACTGGAACTGTTCCACTTGGAGATGAGAAGGTTGAGCGAAACCTTACCCATGTGTGTAAATATGTGATTCATAAGGAAGATGAAGGTAGACTCTTCTCAATGGAAGTGATAGGACCAGATGCAAAGGGCACAGAAAATTCCATCTGCAGATAAAAAAATTGCTTCTTCACTATGAAAATGTTTGAATGGAAGAGCAGGTTGCCCATGAAATTTGAGGAGACTCTGTCCTTGAGGATATTCAAAACCGAATTGAACGTGGTCCGTTGCAACATTCTCTAGCTGATATGTTTTGATCAGAGAGTTGCACTAGATGATCTCCAGAGATCCCTTCCAAACTCTATTGCTCTGTGATCCTCCCTTGTTTTTGGAAAGCTCTATGCAGACTGAGGGAAATGCGGACTCTGTGTGGTGCTGGCAAACTGCTTAACTGTAATCCCACAATTACAGTCAGCATAGCTTCTCTGCAACCACCAATTTATTCATTTCATGGGGCCACCAAGACAATACACTCAGCAGGGTGCATCTGGATGCCTTGCAGCCTTGGAGACAGTGGCACAAACTCACATTTTTAATACATTCCAGGGTTTATACATAGGCATGGAAATCACCCATGTTTGATCTTTGGCCTTGCAAGGGAGTTCCAACATCACGTAATTTGTGGGTAGTCACTTCACTGACTTTAGCAGCATAACGTTAACAAGAAGACTTTAACCTTTTATTTGGAGCAACGATCTCTTACTATACTCATATGTCTGTCACCAAGAAGTCTCCTTTACCCCGTAGAACAAAGTTGAAGCTAACAAAGAACAAAGGACTTTGAATTCTGCCCAGAATGGGGATGGTCAAACAGTTGCTACTATAAACATAATGCATACTGTGTAACTTACATTAGGTACAGCAAAATTTCTCTGCTGACCCCAAACCTTCTTTACATTGCAGTGAAAACTGATGGAGGGCATTGATTGCAACACTAACCTTCATAAGCCACTAGGCAAACTATCAATCTCCACATGGCAGAGCTTGATGTATGACCCAATGTAATGACCCATGAGGTCACTTGAACATGTTTGGCTGTCTGGGAATCATGGCTGTTACTCACTGAATGGCTTGAGTAGCCAAGGCTAGAGGGGTTCTTTCCATCATCTTATTGGCATCATCTCATTGGCAATAACAAGGACTCTGAGCCTCACTCCTGCCAAGACAGTCTTGTTGTCTTTGTAGGAATTAGGCAGTGCTATAGGAACTCTGAGCTGGGATAATTGTTAAAACTTGGCTGTATTTTCCTGATGAAATCCTTCCTAGTCTCTGTAGCAGCCACCCGTTTTGAAGGTAGTGGTTTTCTAACCCTAACAACTGCCTATAATCAAGTGATGCCTCAACTACAAATACTAAGTTCCCAAAATGCCTGAGCAAAGACTTCTGGATATGCTCAGAAACCTCATGATACGAGGTACTTTGTTCCTTCCTATACTCAATGGGTTTTCTGAGCTGAAGAGGAGGTTTCACCAGATAGCTCCAGTTCTGGTTTTAAGGGAGCCTTTCTCAATGATACCATTTGGACAGAATCTCACTGGGGGTCACTTTCTTCCCATGGACATGAGAAATGTGTCAATTCTTCCTATAAGTGCTCTTCCTCTGAGCCTCTGAGTCAGTCTCAGAGGAACATCTCACATTGATATTCTCAGAGAACTTGCACAGGTCTGGACTTGAGTCATTCTAAAGAAGGATCATGCTCCAAGGTGTTAGTCTCTATATCTTAAAATTCACATTTCTAATATGAATCATATCACATTACCCTGGGTATTGATTTCAGGCATTAAGTGGAAGATTTTTCTGAATTTCCTCAAAAGCTTTCTGGCGGGACAAAGACATACTAGGAAGGTTAACAACACGGAGGTAATCCTGCATGAATTGAGGAGTAGGACAGTTGTGAACTGATTTGGGGGCAGAATGGGTTGAATTACCACCTGGATGAAGCATACTGTGCTTGCTTCACCTTACTGAATTTACAAATCAAGATGGGCAGATATAAAGAAGATACCATCACTTGGTCAGAAAGAGAAGCACAGCTTCAAATCTCCAAAGCTGGACATGGATGTTTTGGCCAACCTGAACATTTAATTCAGCATCATTGGCACTCATGTATCCAGGTGCTGTCCATTTGCATCTTCCTTTCCAGATCACTGTTTCATCTCCAGGTATAGTGTTGGTGAAAATTAATCCCAAAGTGCATGAATCTCCAGAGCAGAGTCCACAGCAGGAAAGTAACTCTGCATGGTCAGCATAAGTTGTTATACAGCTGGTGCTCTTGCAATATTCAGAAATAAGAGATATCCTACAGGATATAATCAGAGTATTTGGAAGAAATAGAGATCTCTCTGTGAGACAGTTGCTTTGATGTTAACTATTTCTTTGATACATTTCCTTCTTTCTACCCACCTGAGACCTGCACAGCCATGCTTCAAAAATCAAGCCAGCTGGAAATAAGCTGAAAACCAACAGATCTTTTCAGTTTATAAAAGCATTTTTCTAAATACACCTGGGATAAGCACCTAGGAGGTAAAGAGGCATTTAAGAAAAATAACAGTATAAGCACACGTTAAAATTAGGATAAACAGGACAGGAATTCTTGAAGGGTGGATATTTGAAGAATTCTCACCACCTACTGCAGATCAGGCAGATAGGGGAAGTAAAGATAAGTAACAGAAGCATTAAAATAGCTCTTGATAATTTGATATGGAAGAGTGTATGAAATGGAGAAGATGACACAGTCTATCCTATTCTAGACTCCAACGTTCTTAGCAAGCTGGAAACAGTGTAGAGAAGAGATATAGGAGTAAACTCTCCCGAGCAAGAGAAACTCCAGCTCCTCAGTCAAGAAAATAGATCAGTAGTCACTTAGTCTTAAGGTAGTCATGAAGCAGTGGACAGATTTGTTCGAGGAATGTGTCTCCTTGCAGAAGAAAGGATGAATTGGTCATTTAGAGGTCATAAAGTTTATCTGTTGCATGGTAGCTGAGAATTCATGTACTTGGTGATATATTTCACCCTTTACAAAAATCTATAATGTCAAGTATTTAAAACTCTTCTAAGCAAACCTCCTGAAAATATCTTTATGCAGCAATCCTATAATTTCATAATTATTTCTATTATGAAATATCATCCATTTTCAAGTCAAAAGAGTTCTGACAGAAGATTATTTTAACCTGCATCTCTAAGTTCTTTATACTGATGTTTATACGGAAACTAAAGTGCATGAATCCAGTTTCAGAAGGGTGAGCACCCTAAACATGCATGGATGTTTATGATGGTATTTAAAAGCATAATGGATGACCAATCACTTGCATTCCTTCCATAACTCCTCCTACAGACACCTCATGCTACCTGCTTTGGACACCTAATTCAGGAAGGGATTATGTTCTTCTTGGAAGTTCCTTGCTGTCACCATTGAAAGTCCCTAGACAACCAACTTGGACCAGGTATTTTGTACCTGGCTAAAGCTAGACATTAAGTCCAAGCCTAAGAAGCTGACCCAAGAGCACACAGGAAAAGCAGAGTACTGATCTGCATCCCAGCTGGCCTGCATCCACCTCAAACACAACCAGCACTGGACTTGTCTTCATAGATGAATCCAAGAGCTTGTCAGTCACCACAGATAAGAACACATGAGCTCATATCTGCCTCTGGAGGCTAAACTGTGAGAATTTCAGGAAGTATTTAGCAGTCCTTAGAGAGGATGTGCTAGAGAAATATAACATAATGTAATTCCCTTCATGCTCTATCTTCCTCCTGTTCCTGGCAGCAGCAATATTGCTGAGCTCATTTCCCTCTCTCCTAGGGGTGGGGTTTCGTAGTATGTTATAAGTCTTCATTGTGTCTTAAATATCCAAGTTTTTTCCTCTCAGACTAGTGGGGCACCAGTAATAATTATATCATCCCCTCATTGCCAATTTTTGGGGTGCATATCTGAGCTCTGAGCTGGCAGCAGAAGTGCCGGATCCAAACATGTTCTGTTGGAGATAAAAAATCTACAAGTCTACATCATGATAAGAGAAATACTCACCACCCAAAGGACAACAAGATCATCCAGGTTTTTCAGCCTGGCTCACTGAGAACCAGTGTGCCAGTGATGTTGGCACTATTGCTGATCCTAGGGGAGCTGAGAACTACAGACTAAACAGAATATACTTGTCACAAAAGGAAAAGGACAGGAGCGGAAGATGTGTGGGGGAGAATCTATATCTGAATTTCAACCTCCTTTATCTACTATAAAGAAAACAATTTCAGAGCAAGGTGGAAGGGAGGAGGTGGGGAGGGAAGGTGGAAGTAGACCTGTTTCTCAGCAGAGAGTAGACTTCTCTGCTTCTGCTTAATTGATTAATTCCTTCCTAGCACAGTCATCTGTTTGATGTGCTTTTCCATAAAAGCAGTTCAGAAAGTTCATGGGAGTTAATCCGCGAAGATGGCTGGAGCCACAAAGCCAAGCATCTGATTAAAGGACAAGGCGATCGCTTACAGCTTAGCTGCTTTCAAAGTTGTTCCCAAAGTCTTTGCTAACCTTCATACTTCAAAGTTCATTTCTTGGCATTGGGGAATTTAAAGGAAAAGGTTTCTTTTTAACAGTAGTGTTATTATTGCAATCAAAAAGCAAGTAAAATAAATTCAGAGAAGGCCACACAAAGTCACATGCACATAAATAAAGGGAAGAAGATGAAAAGATACACAAGTGAACACACACACACAGGCTCATATTTCACAGTATATTCAAATCGGCTTCCTCTAAATTCATTACATGCACTCAGCACTCACAGATACAGACAGAGCCATTACTTGCATCTGTGTTACCTGCCCATAGCCCAGAATCTGGAGAAACAGGTAGTACGACTGTGTCTTCTCTGTGGAGATTTGTGTCACTGCTACTTACATTAGAGTACCTGGTCATTGAGGTTGGAAGGCAGCAAAATCCCTTAAGAGAGACATAACTCAAGTGTGTTGGTGCAAACACAATAATGCAATGAGGTGATTTAAGTTCTCTGACAATGCTGTTTAAGATAGCAATGGTGAGGGAGGATGTGGAAGAATTGCAGAGGGACATCACAGTCCTGAGTGATTTTACGATAAAATAGCAACTGAAATTCGACGGAAATAAGTATAGGGTGATACATGCAGGAAAGAAAGCAATCTTAACTTTACATACAGTGATGGGCTCTGAATGGACTATTACTACTCAGGAATGAGTTGGTGTTTATAATAGGTAGTTCTATGAATATGTCACCCCAGTGTTCAATAGTAGTGACAAAAAGCAAATAGATTGTTAGGAATTATTAGAAAAGGAATAGAGATCAAAATAGAACACATTATTATGTCACTGTGTAAATTCAATGTGTATCTACTTTCTGAATGTTTTAAATAGTTTTGGTGTCCTCAGCTCAGAAAGAAAATAGCATATCTGGAAAAGAAGCATAGAATGGCAACAGGCTGATCAAAGGTATGGAAGAACCAATTACTCTAGGAATATTTAATCTGCATAAGAGATGACAGAAGCAAAATATGGTAGTGGTCCATCAGACTGTGGGTGGACTCTTGCACTCTTCCCTATCACTGTCAGGATACTCAAAGTAAGTAGATCTGCAGCGAGATCCATCATGGATGTATTCCATGTTTGAATAATGTTGATGATCATTGTGTTGTTTTCCCAAATTCTCTAAAGGACAGAAACATCATTCTATGCTCATCAAGCACCTATGTCTCTCTCTGATCTTTGCAGCACAGAAAGGTCAGATGTCACCGGAACTCAGGCCTTCAAGAGAAGAACTGATGTTCTTCATCAGTGGGTAATTCAGTAGCTTATATTCTTGTCTTGCAAACTATATTAGCTCTGTCAGGAGAACCTCTTCTGAAATTAGAGAATAATCTGAGGCCTCAAGGATTTCCAGTACACATATGTATGTTCTGACATGCACATATATACATATATGTATGCACATATAAACATATGCATGCATATATATGCATGTGTGTGTGCAAGTGTATAAAAAGTCCTTGGCATTACTCTCCCAGCTGAGCTCCTTTCAGAGTCACCAGGACCTTCCTCCGCAAATGTCCATCTCTCTTCCAGATAAAATTTCTTGGGATGCACTATCGCATTCTATTATGGACTATGGTACAGTATGGTTTTGCTAGTGTCTTTTTTATTTATTTTCATTATCTGTGCATCTCTTTTAGATGTCATATCAATGCTTCTGTTTCAGGAATTGCTTCTGTCAATTGCTTCCCAATGCTTCAGGAATTCTTAGTAGCATGGAAGGAAGGTCTCTTGAGATCTTTTCTGGATAAGTTTCATCCCTCCTGGTGAATCTCCCACCAAACTAGTATTTAAGATTTGCTATGCAGGATTTGAACCCACAGAAAATTTCCTCAAGTTGCACTATGCAGTTTACATTATCTTTCAGTATTATGGTCAAGTATTTTAACTGTGCAAAAGTGTATTGACTATGCCAAAATTAAACTCTACAATGGACAGTATAATCCCACAAGAGAAACAGACATTATCTCTATGTCATATATACTGGAAAGGGCATGAGATCTGAATTGGTGCTGCCTTTTCTGTGTGACCTTGACCAGCTGTACTTCAGTTTCCCTGTTTAATAGCAGAGCTGCCCTTCTTTCAGGAGAAATGAGTTGAAAAACTGCCAACATTGATAATGGCACTTTTTTTTTCCCCATTGAGTGTGGCTCATAGAGTCCACACACATCAAGCACAATATTAATAATACCCACAGGGACAGTCATTTCAGGCTTTCAGTTTCAGCCCAGACTAGCTCAACAACACCTAAGAGCTTGGCCCTAGAAGCACCTCAGTGAATATCAAAGTTTTTTTTGGCAATTGGCAGCAGCAACATCTGGTGGATGTTCAGTCTGAAAAGGGATTTACTTGGTCTCTGGAGGTAGTGTCGCAAAGGATGTCATCTGGATTATAGGAAGAGAAAACAAGAGGCAGCACGTATCACAGGGCAGATGTGCTGAGTCTGGCTACACAGCAGGTGGGAGAATTTTGTCACAGAGCTTCAGCTTCTGGGCCAGACATTCAGGTGAAAGTGAACACTCAGGAGATAACCTTGCTTACACCTTGAAGCTTTATTTTTAAAGTCCACCTGCTATGAGTTGACAAAGCAGGGCTCTGGCCTCAAGTTCTAGGTGTCTGAGAGACAACTGCAGAATTTTCTGTGTGAGAGTGATAAAGGTATTAGGATCACTCTTGTAACCTGGCAGTATATTAATCTGTTCGTGTAGACACAGCCCAAATTCACTCAGGCTCTGTAACACCTCCAGAATAAATTCATGACAAAAAGAATGGCTTCAGAAGTAAGAACATTTGGTAGAATGGGATTGGTCAAGGAAAATCTGAGACTTTAGTTCATCCCAGATAACGTTTCTTGCTTGGTTGAAGCATCTAAGGAGTATCACCCTACCCAACAGCAGCTGGCACCTCTACACAGTGACTCAGATCTTGAGTAGGAGGAAATAGTATCTCAAAGCATCTCTCTACCTCCACCGAGACAGAGACAGGACTTATCCTACCGAAGTCTGGCCCACAACAAGGTTGCTCTCAACATATAAGCTAGTCATCTTCTGCTCCACTCAGTGTCAGAGTGAATAAAGAAGGCCTGGTGCATTTGTCTTGAGATATATATTTGAGGAGGAAGAACATAAAATAAATGTCAAAAAAATACTGACATTTCTCTGTTGGCTTTAAGAGAGGTCAAGAATGATCAATTCATATGACCACTCATAAATAGAATAGACAGAGAGAAAGCATCTAATGCCATTAGTACAGCAATTGTTGATACTGGGGTGTTTTGAGGGAAATGAACCCCTGGAGGTAGCTGAACTCCCATGGTCTCCCTAACTGGCACCTCATATTGCTGCTGAGACAGAGCATCAGATATCTGGACCATCAGTCTAATCTCCCACTGTATTTCATATGTTCTTGCAGGGAAGACATCTGCCTTTGGTCAGATGATTCCCACAAAACAAACTTCCAGTGGATGAGCCTTTGTCAGTTTCTTGTTCCTTTTTAAAGGAAAACTGTTTCAAAAAAGTTTTCTGAACCAGAATCTTGGCCCAAACTGGATAAGTGTACAATTGAAGACAGATTCCTCATCTTAGTGTCCTATAAATACCCCACACTCTGTCTCCATCTCACATGAGGCATTGGCTGCCCCAGAGGTTGGTCCTTATGATGGATTCATAAAGGCCATTTGCACACCAAGTTAGTGTTGCCACTTCATTGTAAGCACCCTTCTTCTTCAGTCTTGTAGAGATAAGGACCATATGGACTTGTGAGTCTATATTTGTGGTAAAAAACTGTTAGAAACATGTAGTTTAGGTGTGAAGGCTCAACACTCCTCTTTGAATCGTACTGCACGGAGGTGCAGGAGGAATCAATAACTTAAAGGTCACTCACCCATCCAGGGCCTAGTTGGGAGCTCAAGACATGTGTCTGACATCGTTGTCAATTGGATAGTCTCTCCTTCTTAAAGTCACCCTCTACATTGGTTGGAGTATAGGACAAGCAACAGGCAAGCTGGGGATGGTCTACACATGGCAACTCAGAAGATTTAAGCTGAGGTTAACCTAGTGGATAGATGGACTGGTCAAACAGCATTAACCTCTGCACAGAAACTCTGTCTCTGCCCAAAGAAATTAGGATGAGTCAGATTAAAAGTGCTATAACTCTGAATATAAATGCCTGTACTTTTTTGCAGTTCAGCTAATCCACCTTAACAGTTCAGTCAGATTTATTTCCCTGTGACAACAAGTGTACAAACTCCCAGGATTTTAGGATTAAAAAGATGTCAGGTGCATTTTCACAGAAGCTGATTTAGGCAAAAATTGTCATCCACCTCTCTTTCTTCTACTCAGTTTGGCCTTGAGCCAGTTGAGTTTTACCAGCCATTTTACTTAGGGAGTACGTATGTGAAAAATTGCCCTTCTTTGGAATGATACCTGCCTCCAAGCACCCACCATGCAGACTGAGGTCAGCAGTCTGATGAATTTTAGATAGGATAGATGCTTCCATGCTGTGGTTTATAATTCTGGCTATAAAAATCAGAAGACATATCAGGCTGCCTGTTTGTACATTTATCACATGGGCACTGAAGATATCTTTCTCTCTCAGTAAGTGACATCATCCTATTGATGAAGGTCAAGTTCATCTCAGCTCCTTTCTGACTCATTGAATATTAGCAGTGGCTGGAGGCAGAAGCAGCCAATGATTTGATATGACAGGCTGGGAGGTAGCACACCAGTGGTACAGCAGGCAACAGGATGCAGGCATGGGTGATGCCATGATCCATTGTGACAAGAGGAAAATATTGGATGGATGGACAAATGGCCTGAAATGAACCAGCAAGGGCAGGATAGACAGACATGCAGGCTGATCCAACAGTAACAACTTTGATCTGAGTTCATTCCCATTCCACTAGGAGAAACTAAGGAAACCCCCTTAGCTCACGACCTGATCACTGATTTAGAGAGTATGCCTCCTTAGACTGAAGATCTCATGGCTCACAAAGGGAGGAGGATACAAATCCCTCCCTCCTCCAAGTTCATAGATTCTGTGACCAGAAGATAGTGCTTCATTGACAGACTAATATCTGTCCTTCTCTCTGTGGCAAATCCTCATAAAAATACCTCAGTCTCTGCTCCATGGAATATGAGCATGATTCCAAGTCTTGCAAATAGCATTGTCCCTGGTGCAGGGCAATGGAAAACAATGAGATTACTACATCTACTGATGGGCTAGCTGTGTGATGGGAAGGAAACACCTCCAGCAGGTACTTCTTGTCCCACACTGCTCTGCTTCTCTATTGCTTCATAATCCTCTTCTAAAGATGCTGGAGGTTGGTGGACTGCAGGCTGGTCTACGTCTAGCAACCTCAGAGCGGGAATGAAGCAGTAATACAGACTCTGCTCTGCAGGTCTATGTGGCAGGAGTTTGCAGAAACTTCCGTGCAACTTATGTCACTTCACTAGCCTGCAATTTGCATTAGTAAAAATCACAAAGGCTTTTCAAATCATGAGTTTACTCCCAGGTGATTTTGCCTGGAAGTTTTTCCAAGGGACTTGTTCTCATACATCCTGCATCCAAATATTTAGAGAACAGCACTATATTCCTCCAGGATCATGGAGGCAGGGACAGCTGATAACAATTTCATTTCAGCCCTCTCAACCCTTTCTCGGTTGAGAAACCTGCAAAATTTCATACCAGCTGTGGTCACCTGTTTGACTTCTCTTTGAGTGGCTCCCATTCTCCACAAATTAATTTTGATTACTTAAGCTTTTCTTGTCTGGAAAGAAGGGAGTCTCTTAACCACGTGAGTTTGAAGTGCTGACTCTTTTTATCTTTCTCTCTTTCCCCTGCACTGAGTCTAATTTTGTGATTCTCTGCCTTCCCCAAAAATAACCTTCAGGCCCAATTCTGAACTGTCATATTCATTACATCACAGCTGCCTGCAGATGGGGCTTATCACTTGCAATCCACTCAGTTACACTTGTGATTAAAACTGATTGCAAATGTGATCCTGGCTGCTCAGCCTGGAAACTGGGAATGTCTTTATAATTTTTGACAGCAAATCATGAGGCCTTAGATGAGTCTGACAGAGCTGTGGAGGTAGGACATTCAACAAGGTTTTTGCAAGTTGAATGTGGGGGATATGAGTATGTGAAGAAGAGGGAGGGACAGGCATTTTGATAAAAATTTTGTAGGACATCCCAGCTGAAATTTCCAGATTCGTATAGGGAGAAGCTCAGTGATGAAATCTAGTCTTGGCTCTCAGGGCCATCACTAAGAATAAGTGAAAAGGTGATTGTGCAGCATAACACATCACGCCAACGATCTGGGAGGCCACACTGGTTCCTTTGCTCAGACTTGGGTTCCCTTAACCCCCATTATTCATGCAGTAAAACAGCTGTCGTATTCCTTTTCCTGATAACAGCAACAGTGCCCCGTAGGCTCCAGGTCATCACTTTGCATGCCTGGAGGACTTCATCCTCTATTTTATCAGAGGTATTATGCAAAATTAAGCCTTACAGAGCCTTGTATCTTGCTCCAAAGCCTGAAAAGCCCTCTACTGACTTTCTGTTGGCCTGAACTTTAGCTTCATCTCGTGGATTTATACCCCTTTATATCCCAAGAACTTTCAGGTCATTTGATCTAATCTTTGTATTGTAGCCCATTCATTTTTGTCCACCTGCTCTCATCTAGGGACCAGTGCCTTGTGTTGAACTAAAGCATAACTTCCAGACTTTGTTCTGCAAAGACTGCAAATCCACTGATTTTTCTTGAGATCTTGTTCCAGCATGTTAAATTCCCTCCCTATTTCAGTCTATTCTTTATTTCCTCTGGCTCAGCTTGAGATATGCTTTTCTACATTTGCATAAAAGACCCTGCTATTGTCTCCCTCTCAATGTCCTGTCTCCATAACAAGGTAACCTCTCAGGCTTCATTCTTATAAACTGAATTGAGTAAAGGGTTTGAAATCTCTTGTGGTCATATATTTTCCTCCAATCCTTTGAGTCATTTTTGTTGCTCTCGTCTGATGTCTCTCCAAGCATCAGATATTCCTTTATAGACAAAGACCTCAGATCTGAGCCTCTCAGTTTCCTTCATCTAAAGAAAAAAAAAATGACTTGTTTCATATAATTCAGCACTCTTCTCTGCATGTATCCAAAGACTGCATTAGTTCTTCTGGCTAATCTAGGGCATGGCTCTAGGACCTTGCTCCAAACTGTTGGACCAGCCTGGTCCTCTCAGTGTTGGTGTTTCCCAGGACAGGCTTTACTGCTGGTCCATTACTTCAAGACATTGAACTGAAGCACCTTGGAAAGGAATGCAGTCCTGTAGTAAGCAGAGATATCCAAAAAGGACATCTATTTTTCTTTTTTTTTTCACTGCATTTTTTCCTCTCTCTATATCAGCAACAGGATATTTAGATCTTAGTTAGGGGGTCACAATTTAGCCTGTGTCTGTGTCTTTCGTTGCCATTCATCTGTTGTAGTGCCTTTTTTCTGGCGTTCAGTGAACAACTTCTTTCCCCTTATTTAGCTGTCTATTCTTATCTTGGAAGCACACCTTGTTGCCAAGGGAATGAAATAGCTCCTCCTAGAGGTCTCCTCATACTGAATTATGGATACGGTTCTCCTAGTTACAGGCATGTGTTTGCAACAGAGGCATCTACAGCTGTTTGAAACATTTCAACATTTCAAGATAATTTTCACCATAACTTTTTATTTTCAAGTTTGGGTTTTTCTTTCTGAAAAAGGATGAGTTTATGTGATTCCCCTCCCCCTTAAGAAGCAAGTTTCTTGCCTTCATTTTTTTTCAGTCTGCCTTCACTTCCTGCCTTCATTTCCTGTGCTTTTTCACAGAAACAAAATTTTCTGATTGTACAAGGGGGACTCAGAATAATTAGTTTTCTCTCACAAGAATAAATTAAAAAAAAAAGATCTCTCTTTTAGTGAAATGTGGCATCCATCTAACAACACAGGGGAATGTTATTATTTGTTTATAATAACACGGAGCCCGTTCCTTTTCCAGAGCAGGTTGTGTTAAACTGGAACATTAAGCAGAGCATTGTATTTATTCATAATAATAAAGAGACATAAGGATGTGTCCCAGGAGGGTTATGTCTAGGACACAGTGTAGACCCTGTCACAAGCTGCCTGGCTTGCAAGGTCCTGGCTTGAAGTGTGCGGCTGGCAGCGAATCATTGCTGCTGTCTTGACCATGGCCAAAGCACCACAGATATCTGAAATTTTCCCTTGGTTTCTACCCTGGATGTCCCTCTTTCCTTCACTGTGCCACTGTGAGCAAAGCTCTCCTATAGATTATTCTCCACAGATGAAATTTGGATGCGTTTGTGATTGGTGCTGCAGTGACCTTGCTGCTCCTGAGGCTGTAAGCTCACCTTGAAGACATCTATGGGCATTTCTTTGGTAGGCAGAAAAGGATGGAGAAAAGAAGCTTATTCTCACAGAAAAGCAAAAACGAAAATAAACTGTTTCATTGAATCTGTAGGAGCTCTCCAAAGATAGAGTCTGGAGGAAGAGAACATTTCCACATCTGCTGTGGGACCTGCAAATAATCCCCACATGGAGACTTTCATACCATTCCTGATATGAGTGGGCTGAGGCAGAATAAAAGCAAGGGGGGTTTATATCATCAGACCCACTTGTTCCTTACAGCTTTTATTATCTAGGCCTGCAAATCAAGTCTGGCTGCTCAAAACGGACTCCTGCCTTTAAATAACATACAAAATGAGAGGCACAGATTACACTGCAGTGTGCCTAGGACACTCGGTTTCAGTAACTAAGCCAAAATTAACATGCAACTTGCAACCAAGAGCCTGCTAGTGACAAGCAGCAGCTTTGAAGGTCACCTCGCCTCCAAGTAAATAAACAGTAAATAAGGAAGCAGACAGGAATGAATAAACCAGGCAAAGCAAGAGGCATTCCACTGGCTTGGTCTGGATATATATATATATTTTTTTCTTCTTCTCTGCTCTCTTCTCTTTCATTTCCACAAAGGTCGGTGCTAATAGGAGACCCCTCTTATTGCTCATGCACACTGCAGCATCCTCTCCGGCCTGACTATTTCCAAAACCCTGATACCAATTCAGAGCCTAAGCTGGAGCACAAATAATGTCATCTCTAAAGCTGATTACTTTAATGAGACTTACTATCAGTGCCGTGGACTGACAGGTGGGAGGATCCTTCGCAAACACTGTGTTGATTCTAGACCAGAATCTGTGCTTTCATATTAAAGAGAAATCATGACTCCAGGTGTTTCTTTCCTATGTTCCTCTGCACCATGTATAACGAATTCCTCTGTAGATTCAGAGCTGACTTCTTCCAACAATTCTTCCATCTTGGCCACATGGCTGGAGAAAGCACAGGCTGAAAACACCAAGGGAGTTGTTTCAGAATTATATCTGGTCTTGGTTTTGTTGCCCATAACTCTAGTTTGAAAAGATATTTGTAGGATAGTAATGGAGGGAGCTTTAGTAGTCTAAAGCAGTCTGCCCCAGCTCTTTCTTCACAAACAGAGCATGCACAGAACCAAGTGTGAACTCTGTCTCACTTCTTCTATCCTTGGTCTCCTACATCATCCTACACATACACTTCCAGACTTCCTTTCAGACTGAACTAGTGTCTCACTTCAGGAAGAAATCTGGGCACTCAGACACGATAGTTTCACCAGGATCCTCCCCAGAGACACATGATGCATGTGATGCTCCAGCTGTGGCTTCATCACTATCCCAATAGGCCTTGCTTGCTCAAGCACATTCCTGCTGTGCTCCATGTCATGCAGTATATACCCTTCTCATCATATGAAAAATAACACATTGAAAAGCACAGCACATATTGCTGCCACACAGCATAGCTTTACTGGACCCATATATTTTTTCATCTTGATTGCTATCCCCAATTATGGTCCAGTGCAAGTCCAGAAGCCAATACTGGAATGCAAGGAGATGCCTTTCTTCCTAAAGGAATGCCATGTGGTTGGTGATACAAGAAATCCACAGGGGTTGCCCTGCAGGTGTGGATGTGCAAAGGGATGTAATATGTTTATACCAAAGTCAGGTCTAGTAGACTTTGAAAGACAAGTGAGACATTACAGAAATGTGGTTGTTTTGGTATTTTCCATGAGCATCTGTTTGGGAATAAATACATCTTCTGAGCATCACAGATCAGCTTTCTTATTACACTGCCATTTTTAAGACCAGATCCGCTGATCTGGTAGCTGATCCGCTACCATCTATGGTAGAAGAGTCTGGGGATGGTTTAGAGCATGCTCATAACTCCCAATGTTATGCTCAATGTTTCCTTAACACAAAGTGGATGTTGTATGGTCACACCATGGCTGACCTTAAACCAGCAAAGTGAAAGAAAACACATGTGGTTTCATATGATCCTGCCTTGTAAATGCCTTGGATTCATTTTACAGTGCAGAGATAGTCATGGTAACTTTGGACAACTAGGGTAATCCCAAACACCAGAAGACACTATAACTTAAAGGAGTGGGTAAAATGCGGTGAGGTGTTTCAATAAGGTGCTTTGTCACCTAATGCAACTTCCACGTCCCAGGAGGGACAAGAGGTGTCCCTAGGTACAGCATAATCCACTGAAGTTCTCCATTCCCTCACCAACAGGTCTGGTGGCGTTAATCGAGCCCTGTCCTTACCTCCACGACTGAGACATGAGTTTGTTTATGCAACTGGCAAGAGTTATCTCCATAGAAGGTAGGAACTGGCTGGCAGGAGACCAGACAATCTTCTCTTATTTCCTCAGTACCGAAGCTTCACCAATTAACATGATGATAATTGTTACCCCATGGGCCAGGCATGATTAATCAGCACTTTTTCTTCTTTTTTTCTTTTTTCTTTTTTTTCTTTTTTTTTTTAAAGCAGCCAGGAAATGTCATTGTCTCCTTCAGCAGAGCTGCAAAGCTCCTCCTTCTGAACAATCTAATTCCCGATATAAATATAGAGAAAAGATGGAAAATAATGAGGGAGTCACAAGGGAGCCCCCCTGCCTTGCTGCTGTTCAGCTCTACCTGAAGTGACTTTCTCCCCTTCCCTCCCCATCCTGGCTTTTAGGAACAGAGCCAACAACACTGCTGAAGGGGAACTGAATTGGTGACCGTAAATTGAAATTAACATCTAGCAGCAAGGAATACAAAGCAATGATTAATGACTCTTTAATGCTTCACTGTTTTACACTCAGAGCACTTTGTTTTAATGGGGTGTGCAGGGGAAAGAGAATAGAAAGTGTTCCGTATGTGGGAATATAGCTTTATACACGCAGATCTTGCTCT
>JAVCKT010019234.1:0-12205 GCA_032273925.1 Rhynchotus rufescens | reverse complement strand
TTGCTCTCTCTCTCTCTGTAATGTTCGTCATTAAGTAGAGCCGATCCAGCAATCTTTAGCTTAGAATTATGAGGAAAGCCTTATATCTAGCTCATCTCATCTCGTGTCTCTCAACTAAAAATGGAATGGAACAAAGTCATTAAAAAAATGTCCTCTAACTAGCAGTTTCCAGGATAATTGTTTTTCTCCTTTTGGCTTAATTATAATGTGGACTATTTGATTAATTAACCAAGTCTCTATAGCCCCTCCCCTTGGCTTAAGGAAACTCTACTTAGGCTTACTGGATGATAATTATTTGTCTTCCAGCCTGCTTAAGAGATATGGCTTCTGCAGGATCATATTTGGGGATAATAATTTAAGCTGTTCATCATCTTATGTGTTAACATATGCCAATAGTTATCTGTGTCGCTTACCTAGATAAATAATTAGAAAGCCTCATGTATTCTTAAATATTATGTTTTTTGATAAAAAACCCTCACCTTTTATAGATATTGTTTAAATTTTATGCAGAAGCATCATCAAACTCTGTCAAAGTGTACCTTTTTTGATTGGACCTAATATATAAGCAGTGTTGTGATTAGCAGCAGTTTGTAAAACTGGATGAATTGGATTAAACTATGACATGGATTCAAGGGTCATTCAATAGGTCATAATACTATTTTGTGGTCTTAGACCAGAATTCGCCTCATCTGTTCTCAGGTTTCTGCAGAGTAGATTTTCCATATGGTCTAGTATTCTAGATTATTTTACAGACTATGGAAAGAAACAAGTGGTCTTATTTTTTAAGTAAATCCTTAAAATAAGTCTGATGAATTATTACCTTGAAGTATATTTTTCACTCTGGGAGAACAAGGCTCAGATGACTAGTTCAGTTTATGATGTCCACTTGTAAATATCCAAAGTTAGCTGAGATAATCCCTACCCATTTATATAGGCCGAAAGATGTGGGTGGTAATGGCCATGCCTATAGCAAAATGAGAGAAAGAGCAGCACTCATGAGGGCTTTCATATAACAAGAAAAAAAAAGAATTATTCCACCTTGACAAGTGGTGCCTCTTCCGAAATCTCCAAAGATTAACATCAACACTGGAAGGGAATATGTTCTAGAATGAGATGTCTCAGGTTTATAGTGTGCTCTACTTTATGTTCAACATGAACTAATGTGATAAACTTGTTATCCATCCCATGCTTCCCAGGTTGATACCTTTTCTTTGGAATGAGTGCTTACAATGCACTTTCATACTGAAGGAGCTTCCTCAGCTGTGAGAAACATCTAACTAATATGTATGCAGATTGGCGGGTACCTGTGTGTATGGGATGAAACAGAAAAAGAAAAAAAAAACAGAAAAAGTTAATGTAAGTGCCTCTGAACTATTGTAAGTGCCATCTTCCTTGCCATACTAGAAAGCAGAAGAGATGCATTAATATTCCAAAAATCCAAAGTAAATGAAGCCATTACGCTGACAGCACTAGAAAAGACAAGTTGTCCTTAGTTGTCACCAGTGAAACTGCAGCTCACTCTGCAGTAATGACAGTACAGTAGGATTTCTTGGAACATTTACAACAAAAGGCCACAGGTTGATTCCAAATATCCTTTTGTGTGTGTGTGTGAAGGGTGATTTTTTTTTTGTTTTGTTTTGTTTTTGTTGCTGTTGTTTTTAATGGAATGATCTCTGGTAGAGATCTGCTGTTTCAAAAATTCGGGAATTCTGGAAACATCTGTGTTGTGCAATATGCATACTGGTGATTTACTTCTTTTGGATACTTCTTCTGTTTTTGGTAGCCATTAGAGTGCTATGATGTTCATTACTGTGATGCTTGGTTAAGTTCCCAGTGTTACTAGATTTGCCAGTTTAGGCTGTAGTAACGTTTCACATATTTTGCCATCCTGAACAACACAGGATGCTCTAGAAAAAACGCACTTCCAGAAAGCCCAGCTGCATCTCTGTACTGCTCTAAGGCAGCTTCTGTGACTTCAAGGTTATCGGCCGCAGTGGGGAGTCTGGGAGAGCTTTTGCCAGTGGCTGCTTGTATGGACATGAGAGGGGATCAAACACCTGAACAACAGCAGTATGAATCCTGCTAGAAATAATCTAGATCACACATCCTACTGTGAGCTCTTTCAGTTACTCTTTATATCAAAGTCATATCAGAGCTTCTTAGGGCTTTGCCGTAGTTACTAATCAATAGCAATTCTAACATTTCCAATGGCTGACTTAAGAGTATATTGTCCTTGTTTTCCCTTTTTTTTTTTTTTTTTAAACCACAAGCCAAATTATTCTTTCTGTAACAGGGGAGCTTTTATACATAATTGTACCTGCTATTCAGTTTGTTCCAAGTCATGATCACGGTTATTAATCTTCAGGTATTTGCTCCTTCAGAAGGAGAAAGAAATCTCAGAAGGGTCAATGTGATGATGTTGATCTACAAAGCACAAAAATTCTGTGGGTTCCTAGATTCCCATCGCTCTGTCTAACAGGCTTGTTTGATGCAGGTGATGGTGCAGGCAGGAACTTCTGCACTGAGAAAGGTGGGTACCTGCTCCCAGTGCCCTTTAACAATGTGTTTTTAAATAGAAATGTTTTTAACCTGGCTGCTATCAGCCTGAAGTGACACCTGTGAAAGTAAGAACATCAGTGTGGCTAGAGAGACAGCCAGTGCTCATGTACTTATTTTCATTTATTGCTTTCCCTCTCTCTCTCTGCAGAAAACATACTGCCCAGCATGGCATAAACCTTTATTCTGCTGCTTAGAGACTTTGTTTGATCATCCTTTGCTTCAATTTGCCTCTTCATTCAAGTCCTCTGCTAACAAGGGTCCTTAGTGGCTGTCACTTGCAAAGAGATCTGCTGTTCCAGATATGATGTACTGCACGCTCCATTTGTTATGGCCAGTGAGCAGATCTGCAAATTGCATGACCAGATCTGCAAGCAGCTTGACAAACTGCACTTCAGCATCAGCTCTTTTCCCTTCAGTATTAATCTTCTCCTCATCAAATCCCTCGGCTCTCCCCATTAGCTATATTGCTATTACAATGCTCACTCCTACTTTCACCTCACCACCGCTCTCTCTCTTTCTTACTTTTTTTTTCTTTTCTGTGGCTTTAGCATCAGATTTGCTTACATGCCAATTTGAAATTCATAGCTCTTTGCCCTCTCTATCAGCACAGGGATTCAGGACCTGAAAGCAACAGGCAAATAGATCATATCATGAAAAAAAAAAAAAAAAAAGTGGTTTTTTTTTGGTTACTCAGGACAGATCTGCCAGTAATTCTCCATCCAGACAGTACCAGGCACTGGCACACATCTTATCAAAGATATTACAGCGAGGGGTTATTTGAACATAAGTGGTAGCGCTGATCAGGCTCTTGTACCAAAAATAATGCTAATATTACAACTACTAGTAAAACAAATCCATTCATGTGATTGGCTGTTGAGTGGGCTGAGTTTCCATGGCAACTGTCAGCAGCAAAGCTTTCAGAAAGAAAGTATTCTGTTTGAAATGGCTCAGATTTCTGCCACAAAGTTCGTACAGAACAAAAAAACATGCCAGATTCCTTCATTAGCTGCACAAATGAACGCCTCTCTAATCCTCCCATAACAAAATAACCCGTTTTTTTTCTGTATCTACCTTTGAGGTAGGAGTTTTGCACCAGAGATCAACATGAAGTGGGCCTCAGCTGAAGGGTATTTTCTTTCAAAATTACTAACTTCCTGCAGCCCCCATAGCTATAGACACTGTAGTTCCAACTGTGGTTTGAGTACAAGTTGATCTCAAGAAAGCTTCTTCTTCCCTTCTAATTTGTCACAGATAACTCTGGTCCTGTCTCTGCCTAAGTAGTCCTTGTCTGAAAGCAGTCCAGTGCCTCAAATACCTGGACTTCAGAAACGCTTTAGTCTTAACCATAGCTTAGTCTTGACCAGTGACAGGGACAGATGTTCTATGCATAGTGCCAGAGTTTGCTTTTCCTCCAGCTCTACAATTCCACGAGACTCTTCAAATACCACATTGCAGAGCATGAATGAAGAATATAAAGGTGAAGGGTACCCTAGCGTGTGCTGTATATCACAAGGAATAGGAACACAATAGGAAAGCCAGAAAAGATCTACCTGTTTACACTGCTAAGCAAAGTCCTTGCCTAGGGTGCATTTCAACCATCTCTGGAGACTTGAGGGAGACCTTGTCCCAAATGTGAGGTGGGTGAGGGCTGATTTATATCTAAGCTGTTGATTCTCCCAATGGCAATAAGGATACAGGCCTTGTATTACAGCCTAGCTATTCACTCTAGATTTTTCATACAATTCCTCCCAAAAGATGAAGGAGCTCTTGGTCTTTTGACAAAAAGAAGCAAGAAAGAAATCCAGAACAAAGCAATGCAAAGGTTCATGAGACTGTCTCATACATAGCCATGCATACATAGCCATGCACACTTGATAGGTGCTATAAAGACACCACAAAAAAGGTCCAGGTAGTGGGCTTACCTTCCTGCTAGAGTGAATACTGCCTATCCCTAAAGACAATCAGAAACTGCCATCTATTGACCTGCCTACTTCTGTTCAGATGTACATAAACCATGCAGAAAGTCAGGACCTTGAAGTTCGAAGCCATCATACACCAAGCTCCCTCCAGCTCCTTCCTGTTCCTTCCCCAGTTCATGTGTCTGCTGTACGATGGTCCAGTGAGGTCTCATGGACTACTCTCTTCTTCGGTATACAGAAACCTTTGACAAAGGCAATTTAGCTGTGACAGATCTCTCATCCTTCCCTGCTCTGAGTCCTTCAGTGACCTAGGTAAGGAGGTGATCCTGGTGGTGGCAGCTCAGAAGGTGGGGAAGACAAAGCAATTCTGAGTGTGGTTTTTTTCTTTCAGCAATTTTGAGAGAAAAAATAATATTGCGACCATCTTTACGCGATTGCTTATTCTAGTGTGTCTCTTCCTCCCCAACGCACCTCTCTCCCTCTCCTCTTTGATATTATTTTCCACTAGGTTGGTTTTGAAATAATCTTTGACATTTGGAGTAAGCATACAGACTTTGGATTACTATATGATCTACATATGAATGTCAGCACCCATCACAACCCAAGAAACATCTGCAGAAGTGAAATGTTAATGTGCTTGACTCTGGCAGAAGGGAAGGTGGGAAAAGTGCCCATCCATTCAGTACACATCGCTCACATATCCAGTGACTACACATTGCTCAACTAAGGGAAGGTGACGAATTATTCTGAGCAGATAAGCTGCATTCACACCATGCAGGGTGGAGAAGATGTAAGTGCAAGGACCAAGTCTCCAGCAGTGGCACTGCCTCTTGGCTCACCTGAAGCTCAGGTTTAGTGCATCCACACTGTGGTTAGGAAGAACAGACCTGGTCAAATGGGATGTGACAGAGAGGGACGGAGTACATCTTGCAGAAGGCTTGGGAGTGTGTCTAGGTCCCTCTGCCTGTGCATCAAGGTGCCTGGGCATGAAAATGTGTTTTATTTCAAGACTGACTGGTAGGATTGAGATACCTCAGCCATCTCTATTACCTCTTTTCTTTTGCTGTTTTAAGAGAGTGCTTTTTTTTTTTTTTTTTTCTGCTGAGGAATAGTTGCAGAGCTCTGGGGATAGACAACTAAAGCTAGATTAATCCCAGATAGGAAGTCTGTGTCCCAGTTTGAACCTGCATCCATTCCCCAGTCCTCTGCCTTAACCACAAAGTCATCTCCCCTGCATTACAGCAGCACCACAGTGCTGGCATCAACCCAACCTGACTATTGTGTGCTACCCTGCAGCTACCTCTGTATGGAAAATTACCCAGTACAGAAATATTCCCAGGCATGGGAAACTAGCTGCTTGCAGCATTTTGTTGTTAGAAAGACTCCAGAAATTGTTTTAGTCCATGCCAGCTTTTACTCCGCCACACAATTCCCTGTCATGAATTGGGAATTAGCATAAGCCATGGGTATTCCCAACAGGAAGCTGGTGTGCAGCCATCTGAGGTAGCATCTTAGCTAATGGTACAAAGGGGGGTTCTTTTGTTTGTTTGCATTTTTTAGCTTATTTGTATAGATGTATCCTGTGGAGAAATCTTAACTAGATCTTCCACAAATAGGGAAGAAAAGGCTTGTCTTGAATACAAACACTTTGTGGTTCTAGAGAAGAGGCAACAAAGGGACAGAGGGCAGGAAGAGATGAAGTGGCTTGGGTGATGGACTAGCTAGTATCTCAGCATACCTGCAGCCTGACACCTGAGTCCTCTGAAAATACCTGTTTTGTACGAAATAGATATGCAAGACTCACCACACACACACAAAATAAATAAATAAATAAATAAATAAATAAATAAAGACATATGCTGTCTTCAGGAGGAAAGAAATGTGTCTAGACAGAGAGATGGAGAGTGAAAAAAAAAAGGAAAAAAATTGGGAGGGGAGGCAGATGCATCCTATGTTCCTGCACATCTCCTGAAGCCCTAGGTAAGGAGATATCAACCCCCTACTCAAAGAACCTCACTGACAGGTTTCAGCTCCCTCCTGGCAGGTCTCGGTGGTGCCTCCCAAGTCTGATGGAGGCGGCTCTTGGGTGGTCTTTTGCTCTACAGGAGGCAGGCTGTGGTCTAGTGATTTCCAAATCAGCCTCTGGTGGCAGCTACATGCGAAGCAGCATTGTAGAAGGAGGGATAACAGGAGCGTGTATGTGTAGAGCCCATCTAATCCAATGAATATTAATTAAACCAACTGGGGAACAAAAAAAGGATCTTGATACAAAATAAAGGAAGTAATATATTTTTTTTCTCTTTCTCTCCTATGAAACTGGATTTGATTTAATTTAGATTTGACTGGGATGCTCCTCTCCTGCCCATGATCAAAGTGGAGGCAGGGTGAGGGAGGATCACTTCCTTATTTTCTTTGGGCAAAAGCAGAGAGGACCGATTTCTTCCATGCCATCCTTTATAAGATCTGCATTGCAACAGATTTTTTTGTTTCTCTTCACATAGGAGTGCTATCTCATGCAAGGCCTCCTCATAAAACACACTGTAAAAATGGTTGCTCCATGGTTGCTCCCAGATGCCATCATCCATGTGTAAGCTGCTCCCTCCTCATCCCCAGCAGAGCAGCCCAATGTGCACCATGAAGGAGGAGGAGAGGAAAGATCAACTCTGGAGCCTGAGGATATCAGAGTTTCCACTGAGTTCCTCCAAAATGACTGAGGGGGATTAGAGGCAACATTAATATGTATGCAGCCAGAGCTGTGCTCCTGCATGACTTACCGGCTCTAAGCTGGCACCGAGAGAATTGCAGCGGGGGAAAAGCTGCTTCTCAAGCTCTGTCAGCTGGTTGATATAAGTGTCCTCACCTCTGGAATCACTCCAGCAAGAGAGGGGAGGCAGGAAGTGACCATTATAGAAAAACTCTGGTTTTGCACTGAAGTCAGTGCAATGCACCTTGGAAAGTTTCACTGGTTCTATTTTCAAAAGACTTCATTCAAACCAGTTCACAGCCCCGTATAGATGAACTTCTGTTGATGTCCAGGTGGCTTAAATGAAGCGAAACTCTAACCAACTTCCACTACCCTGAAACCACCCAGAACTTCCTTGAGGAATTCACAACTGCTCTCCTGAGCTTAGTGAAATGCTCTGAAAAGAGGGAAAACAGGACAGATTTTATCTGGAACACTGCATCAAACTCCACATCACTTCCTTTATGGACTACAACATGTAAATTAGTTTTAGAGACTCCTAGAAATGTTCATGGACTGCGAAGTTTAGTACAGCAAGAATGAAATCAACAGGTAAACTCTCAGGACCTCATATTGAGAAGAAATATTCTGAAATATTCTACTTTGACTGTATTATTTTGGCTTTTACATAACTAACTGTACATATAAATATACACACCATTCCTATGTCTATACCTACCCACATCTACAGCATTTCATAGAGGTACATGTTATATTGTGACAATGTAAGCCACAATTGCAGCAGTTAGATCATTTCCTAAGGAAAAGTGAAACCTAAGTTGGGCTCAGGTCCAGTTCAAAGAGGAAGGGGTGCATGTGACAAGGCATTTCTTAAGGGGAGGCAGTGGGGACAAGTGGATTTAGTTGCTGTTTGCTGGGTCCTCTCATTCATCCTTGGAGGGCTCCATCTCTGGTCTGGATACAAGTCATGACTCAAAGAGAGAGAAGCACCGGCATTATTTTGATTCCTAAGCAGGCAGGAGTCTATCTCACATACATCTGGGGGCAAAGGGTAGGTCCTAAGGTCTCATCTTTGTTGCAGCAACTGCTTATGCATTTTGCATGAATGAGTCATAGGATCATGGTTTGGAAAAGGAGCCAGCATTGCGTCTTGCACTACTCCTGTTGCAAAGCACATTGACTCTAATTGATTTCCTCATTGTACAATCATCAGCTCAATAGGAGAAGTAGAAAATGGTCCCACACTCATCTGATGTCATGTTGGGGGAAAAAAAAAAAAAAAGAAATGTTTCTAATCATCTCAGTCCAGGAAAGGAAAGTTCCTTCAAACTGAGATATTTTTTAAATCTTCATCGGCAAAGAGGACAAGCTAAGATGAACACTGGGCTGACAGAAGCATTTCTGGGTCAGCAATTAGCCGGATTCTAGTTCTTGTGTTTCATCACTGTTCATTTCTTTGAGGGCTCCCAGGGCATCAGGCAGCAGCACCAGTTTCTCCATTGCAGCGGTTGAGTAGTTAGCAGTCTCTGTATCACAAAAGAGCTTGGAGAAGACAGAAAGTTTTACAGAAGGATCTATTAAGAGAATACTAGAAGGCATGGGATGTCTGCATGATTTCCTCTCTATGAAGAAGACCAACCTTTTGCAAAATCCACATCATAATTATGGGAAGGACCTTGAGGATTTATGGTCGTCTTGAGGGTGAGGATTTAGCTGCTTTTCCCTGCATGCACAGCCACGCCATGTGGAAAGTCAGAATTTTTACAAGTAGAAAAGAAGACAGAGAAGGAACATAATTAACAACCCAAAAGATCCAGAAGACTGCCCCAAAGACATAATGCTTAGCAAACACACCTTCTCATGTGTTTGCACATCCAAATAAAATACAGACAAGAAATTGCAATCAGTTGGAAACTCTGTGTCTGCTTACCTTACTCTGGGCAGCTCACTAGATTTCCTCATGTTCAGACAAGACCAGAATTGCCACAGAATATTTAGTGCTGCTCCACCATGCAGAATTTTCCATAATTAATAAGTTGCCAGCAGTAGTGTAATCATCATTTTGAGGAGCTAGAACATATACTACCTACTTTGATAGGGTTCAAATGCCAGCTCTGATTTTTGCCTCTCTTTATTATACTTTCTTTTCTTTTTTTTTTTTTTTCTTAATGTCTGCTGTGGAAATGTGTCACCTCTTGTGATTATACCAGGGAGAAAAAATTACAGAAGTGACACAAATTGCTAATTACTTTATTATCCAGTGATTAAGAAAAAAAAAATAAAAAGAGGAAAAGAATGAAAAGCTACAAGTTATTTCAGAAAATTCTATTTTTAAAGAAATAATTATTGGGTTTCAAATGTACTAAATTAAGTAATTCTCTGCCAGATTTCTTCCCCCCTTCTTTTAATCTTCTTTCTTGGCTGCATGACTGGCTTTGCAGTAGATACTTTACTAGGGTGCTATGCTTAGTCCTACACTGTTAATTATTAGCAAGATGACAGCACTCCCTGCAGAAAGAATAGCTATGCTAAACAAGCAAGATTGGTGCTAAACAAGCACTAAGCAGGATGTGAAGCCAGGAGAACTTCCAGGCTAAACAGGCAATCAAGGTGATGCTCATTTCTTTTATACAGACACCTTGAGGTATCCATTTTTATTTATTTATTTATTTATTGAATTCCAGACTTCAAGGAAATGTTTCATATCATCTTGAATCATAGAAATACAGGATGACAGTTTAACAGTCTGCTTCTTTACGATGTTTAAGAACAGCCTGTGCCAGGATAACTGCTGCCCAACTTCATGCCAAGTTTAGTATATCCTACTCCACTTATTCTTTCCTGTCATAGAGATTTGGGTAAGCCAATGTACCCCAAACTCTCCCAAGACCTCTCCTCTCTCCCTCTCCTGTAATTAAACAAGAACTGTTGACAGCTGCTGTCAAAGCCAGTTCCAGCTTTCCAGAAATTTTCAGCAAATAATAAGAGAAACTCTGAAAAAAGAAGTCAGTTCAATTCAATAGCAGAGAGGGTTAAGGTCCCAGCAGTCCTACGAGACATTGGTTCAGGGAAGGCTCTTGGCACTACACAAGAGAAGGGAAAAACAACAGTCAAAGCTGTCCACTGCCTGATGAGACACTAGAGCCAGCTCCTGGAGATGTGAAGGGTTTGTTGGGCCTCCGCTTTTGACCTTCAGAGCTCTGCCGTTTGTCCCTGCACAGAGCAGGAGCTCCCAAAGGATCCTATGGTGGCTTGGACATCCACCATTGCCCTCAATGAGGCTTGAGTGAAGTGCTTGGGTAGCCTCGTGGTGATGGGTGAGCAGTGAAAGAGGATACTACTCCCTCTCAACTTTTTGACTTCATTTCTCTTGCCAAGAATTTTTGGCATTAACAGCATTGTGTCAGAAGGGATTTGTGGTGGGCATTTTTTTTCTAAGCTGGGATTTTAACTGATATTCTTCCTTTGCTGAGCTCACTTTACTGACTTTTTGGTAAGTCATCTAAACAATGGTCCTGTGATAAAAAAGCCACATAACTAAAACATAATAAATGGTTAAAAATTCTCATTAACAAAAGGATTTTCTTTTAAATTCCCCTATTTTAGCAGTTTTATAAGCCTTTAAGCCTTCAAGGACCACTAAACTACAGGTCTGCTAAGAATGGCTAGTTAATATCAGCAAACAGATAGAAGAGGAAATCAGATTTTACTGCAGATGGAGGAGGATGTGTTTGATGTTGGCATAGCCTGAGGTTCTTCACTTCCAGAAGAAATTCCTGTTTGTTTATTCAAGCCCATAGGTAAAAGCTGAGAGGCTAAAGCTCAAAGCCAGATGCTGTGATGATGCTAAGAGGAAGAGACCTTTCACCTGTAGAAATGCATGGGGAAGTCACATCTTAGAACATGTGTGAATAAGGTGAGTGGGTCAGGAGGAGACATAAAAAACATTTCTCCTTTTGTCGTCAAGAAACTTCTGTCTTGGGAAGAGTTTTCCAATGAGATTCTGCTATGGCTTCAACTAAAATGAATAAGGTTGCAAAACTTATGCAATCTGTGTGGCTCTGTCCCATTTTGAGGATCATTCTCCATGACTGCATGGTAGAGTGAGCCTCCACAGCCTGTCCAGTATCTGAATAAAGTGGCTATGTGGTCCGATTCTAAACAGAGATTTATTTACTAAAATAACCAGAAGAACCCATACTAGTGGAGCTATTAACAGATACTGAAGCTACATTATTCTAGCCCTCTGTCCCTGTTCATCCTTGCAAAGTGTTTTGAGGGACATAAAAGGTAGAATTCATAGCATCAGGTTCCTATATATTCAAGAAGTGCAGAAGTAGAGGGGAGGGATCAATGCTCAGCCCTGTAGCTCTCTTCCCCTTTAAGGTCTCATCAGGTGTTCAACTCACAGACTTTGAGGAATTTAGTGAGTTTTCAGCCGTCTGATAACATTTGCAGCCAGGTTCACAGATGGCTTAGGTTGACAGCTATCTAGGCCTAGAAGTAAAAAACAAAAGCCAGTATAGTAACCCAAAATATATTATTCTCTCAGAATAATGTCCACTTGCCACAAAAATTCCAGATCTTTTCATTTGTAGGCATCCACTGCACACCTTGAGTCATGACTGCTGCAAATTCAGAAGGCAGCACAAGAGTGTTTCCCAGGACTCTGTGCCATCCTCTCTGCCTATCACCATTAATTCAAGGTAGATTGGAAAGCCAAAGCATACTGGCAGCACCAGAAACCATCCATAGAGCATGTGTTTTTAGCAAGGTGCTCCAAGGCTCAAACTGCAAGGAAGATAACAACAGAGTTCCTCTCTTCCCTCCTCTCTAGTTATAAGGATGAAAAGATTGCAGAATACAAGTGATGGGTAAAACAAAATTGAGAAGGGGCTTAGAGCCGGGCTTATCTGTCAGTGTAGACAGGCCTCAAAAGCAAGGTGATATGCAGGACAGGATGAGAGAAATATGTGCAGTACAAAAAACACAAAAAGGAAAAAAAAATCTCTGCTGACTCTGC
>JAVCKT010019233.1:0-15747 GCA_032273925.1 Rhynchotus rufescens | reverse complement strand
GGCCGTGAGGGGGCCCAGGAGTCCTCAGGGGGGAGGTTGGGATTGTGAGGGGACTCAGGAGCCCCCCGGGTGTGGGAAGAGGAGCAACAAGCCTGGAAAATGCCAAGGGAGGAGGGGAGGGAAGAGGAGCCAGGCCCCAGGTCTTCCTGGCAGACCTAGGGACCCAGGCGTCCGGGCAGAAGCAGCGAGTGGAGACCAGAGGGCTCCCCAGCACTGGGGGGGCAGGACAGAGGCCCCCACGGTCCCTGGGGGCTGGTGACCCCCTTGTTGGAGGGAACAACCTGGCAAAAGCCAAGGCTGGGGGGTGTCTTATGAAATAAAGTAGGGAGAGAGGAATAAAGCAGCAGAAACTTTAAAATACAAGGCTCAAAAAAAAAAAAAGTTCTCGTTTATCCCTTTTATTTGAAGTGTTTTCTAAAGGCTGACGCTTAATGAGGTCCCTAATGCCTGTGTTTGTGTTAACCTGATGATTCATTAGGGACTTGGCGCCTTCATTGGCGCCTTGGTGGCCTCCTGAGCCTCCTCCTTGCTGCCTTCTCCCTCATCCCTGCTGGGCTACACGTATTAGGGGCCCTGTATTAACGGAGACCTCTTTGAGGAAACCTGAAGTCATTTCTGGAAATAAAATCAGCGTTTTATTTCTTATTAGGCTCCCAAAGCAATAATTCAAGCGCCGGTTTTGGCACCGGCAAAGCTGTTGCCGTTGTAACCGCCCTGACGGGAAACGGCCGATTAACGGACGCTCTCTCCTTGTCTTTAGGTCTCATAAATGACCATAAAAACGTGCACGGGGACGCGCCGGTGCCGCTGCCTTCCGCGCCGCGCTGGAGGAGCTCCCGGCAGCCCCCGTTCAGCCGGCGCGGAGCGTTTTCCACCGCCTATTCCCAACAAACCCCTCGGGATTTCCAGCCGTGCCAAGGGAACTCCTGGAGAAAGAAGTACTCACTTGTGAACCGACCGCCTGTCACCGGTAGCAGCGACGGAAGTGCTGGCACTTCCCAGGGTTTTGTAAACCCAGGGGACAGCCAGGAGCCCGAGCCGCGAGCGGCGTCCCCGGAGAGACACGTGGACTTGACCAGGGATGGGAATATCGTGGTTGGGATCCAGCTGCCGCAGAGGACCAGCCTGGTTGCAAACACTAAAACTTTTGCCCAAGTGAGTTCTCACCGGGAAGTTTCTGGGCCAAAAAAGGTGGTAGCTGTTCCGGACAGCAATAAAAACCTGCCGAAATCCTCAAGCTCTCTGTACGTGAGCCAGAAGGGTGAGAGGAGGCTCTCGGTTTCCTTTAGCCAGTCCGTGAGCTCGACACACCCTAACACGCCCGTTGTGCTGAGGACGGTGCGTCTGTCCAGTGAGGTGGCCCAGGGTGCTGCCTCCCATGGGAGCGAGAGCGCCGTAACGCTCAGGTCGGAACCTCAGCAGCCTCTGGGCGAGCCCGCCCGCCAGCCAGCTCGCCGCCTGGTTTGGAAGAAGCCAGAGCCACCCATTCCCGGACAGTCCATCTCCGAGCAGGTCGGAAATGCTCTCCGAGAGCCAAAGCCCCTCGGGAATGCTGAGATTCACCCTAGGCCTGCTCCAGTTTCGGCAACGGGGGCGAACGCAGCAAAGAGTCGGTTTTCCCTACTCGCCAAAGCGCCTGCTCTCCAAAGGGCCGCCTCAACGTTAGGCTCCGGCAAAGCTCCGAAATTCAGGAAAACCAACTACACGTGGGTTGCCAACCCTGGCGGGAAATGTTCCCGCCCGGTGAAAAAGTGGATGAGCCCTCGAGCTTCTGATAGCGCCAGGAAACTCGTGGCTGGAACGGACAAAGTGGCAAAACTGTCACCAAAAGGAGACTTGGGAGCAAAGCTGAAGAAACCTGCGCTGCAGCCCAAACTGGGGAGCTCTCCCAGCAAATATAAGTGGAAAGCGTCCAGCCTGCAGACTTCCCCCTCCACCTCCAAGTCGGTGTTCAGGTGGCAATCTGAGGACCAAAGAAAGGCTGGGGCCTCTGGTGACTGTCATGCTGGCTCTGTGCCATCTCATCCAAGCGATGCGGCCAGTGGGGAGAAGTTCTCCGTGGGCGATGCCTCCATTTCTGGTTACAAAGTGAAGAGTCGCACGAAGATCATCAAGAGAAGAGGAAGCTCGTGGTGAGTTGATGTATTTGGTTTTATTTCATGTTTGTTGGCTCCAACAGGAGGTTTTGTGCCCTTTTTAAATGCTCGTAGCCCTTTCGGGCGAGGTATCTGTGTTGAATAACACAAAAATGGTTAATAATGAGAGAATAACCTGAAATACACATAAATTGTGGACAAATGAGTGCAATTATAACACTGTGGGTGGATATATTTTCCTTTTCAGGTAAGATGACGTTGCTCTGTGTGGGCTCCCTGTGAGGCATCAGGTGGGTTTCCTTCTCATCTCCCATCCCTGCTCCCTGAGGACTTCACCACAGCACTTAGGAGCCTCCCCCCCAGCCATAATAACATGCTAATATTCAGAGGGGAGGAAATATCTTTCTTTCCTTATTGATTTGTTTGCAAACTCTCAACTCATCGTTACACTGGGGACCGTCGGAAGAAGTGCCTCCAATCGCCGTATGTTTTATCATCCGTCATCATAAAGCACTTGGCAGGCTCCGGGGTGGAGGTGGGGAGAGTAAATGAATCCTGGGGACTTGTGTGTGCCGGGAAGAGGTGATTCCTGGCTGTACATCTGATCTTGGAAGTGATGTGATGCTGTCGGTGATGCTCCCTTCAGACATAGATAAGGGATTGGGACCAGACTTTATTACCACAGAAGTGTGATGAGTTGCACTGTGCTCTGGTGGGAAAGGTGCATTTTGTGCTGTCGTTCTCAGCAGGGTGACAGCAACAGGGCTGGATGGAGGCTTAAATGTGCAGGGAAGCTCTTGAGAAATGAGGGTTGTGGCCTCTGTAACTATTCCAGGTGATGCAACAAGCTAATGACAGAGCCCATGGTGAAACTCTGGGGCCTCTGGTTCCTGCTCTGGTTTCCCAACTCTCCGTCTTTGGCTTGTCCTCGTTTCTTGGGACTCCTGTCTGCTGGTAGGTCATGCTGAGAAAACGACTTTGGAGCAAGAGGACTGGAGAAGTTGGAAATTTTCTCCGCTTTTCACCCTCTTAGCTCTCAAACGGACACTGTCTTCTCCCCTGCATGTGTTGGGCAGAAGCCAGGAGGGAAGGAGTTGAGTCAAATACTTAATTCTCTGTCTTTAGCCTCTTGTTTCTTGATCCTCTACAGTTCCCCCACGGATAAGAAGAGCAGCTCCTCTCCTACCACACCTCTCAGAAGTCACTTCCACGTCAGGAAGAAACTCCCCTCGCGGGGGAAACCCTCTGCGACGCCGAAACGCTCCTCACCCCGCGGCCTCGTGCACGTCACCAAGCACCGGCTGTGCAGGCTACCGCCCGCCCGGACACCGCTCTCCACCAAGGAAGGTAGGAACAACTGTGTGACATCCCTGGATAGGACCGTTTTAAAGCCTGCCTTGCTCCTTCCCAATCTTGGGAAGGAACAATCATGTGCTCGACTCGCAGATTTTGGCAGGGAAGATGCTTGAGGAGGGACATAATAGGAAGAAGATGCTGTGGATGGTGGTAACGTGCATTGCTGGGTGATTTCTTTGTGCAAGGGCTTGTGTGGATCCTGAGTTGCTCCTCAGCAATTATAGCTTGACCTAATGCACCTGAATCCCGACGCAGTGTCTGCACGAGTCTAGTTTTTGTATGAGATTGGGTTAAAATTGAAATTGCTGAAGGAATAAAGGCTGCTGAGCGGTGTCTCCGAGCCTAAATTGATCTATGTTTGCTTGTGTAATTATAGGTATTTTGACATGTAGTGCTGTGTTAACGTGGATTCAGGCATTGCTGTGTCTCGAAGGAAAAAATCAAGGCCTGTAGTTCAGGAAAGGGGAAAGGTTTGGGGGAGAGGTGGAGAAAAAGCCAAATCCCTCCTCAAACACATGCATCAAGAGAAGAATAAAGGGACAGAGAAGGTGCTGGCAGGAGAACTTCACATCTAGTGTGTTGGGAGGCAGAATAAGATGTGTAGGTGAGGCAGAAACAGAATAAGGTTGTATTTAACTCTGCTGTAACACCAGTGGTCTGGTGTTCCAACAGTTCTCTTGCTCTGGGGCCAAAGCTTGTTATATTTAAGGATGTCAGCACATACTTTGGTGTCTGGAGGGTCACGAATGCTGCATTTCCAGACAGTTTGCACCAGATGTGTTTGTGTGCTGCGTGAAGGCAGTGTGGGAGATGTGTCCCTGCACTGCAATTGCTCTTCTGAGATACCTAAACCCAGAGGTGGCAGGTACAGCTCATGGCTGGATCCAGCTCTGGTACAGAATGGCTCCAGGAGGTCTTTGAAGGGGCCATGCAGCCCTTTGGCCTCCCAGGAAATGTCCTCTGTTCCTTCTGGGGTGATTTTAGGACCTGGACCCCCATAACTGCTTCCTGGGGACCTTTCTTCCATGTGCATCTCCAGAGACTGAATAAATCCTGATGCTGCAGAGCTCCTGGATGAGACTTGGAAAACATCTTCCTGGCTTTACTATGTTGGGGCTTACAGGGCAGAAGTGTTGGAGCTGCTGTTTCTGGTAGCTGCTGTTTCTGGCCGTGCTGTCTGAATTCTGTCTCCTTAACCCTGGCCTTCTCTAGGGAATGTCTCTGGAGGTGGTTTCTTCCTGGAGATGTCAACCCTGCAATGGGATCCTCTGGTCAGAGCAAGGATCAGGCAGCTTCCAGCTTTCTTCATAAGCTGCTGTGGCCCTGGGATGACTGTAGACCTTACTTTGTTTCCCACCTACCTATTTTTAGGGCTTTATCAGGGCAGAGTAGAGCTCAACTTGAAACTTAGGAAATTACAGTTGTGTATTTTTATTTCCACAGAAGTAAAGCTTCGTAGAAATTAAAAATATGGAAAATGGATTAAAATCTACCCTCTGGGAAACTGATCGGCAGCTGCCAAATCCCTGTTTTTTTCTGGGAATGTATTTTGATTCCTTGATGGAAGGAAATGTTCCTGTAAAGAAAAGGTTTTGGATCTTAAACCAGGTAGGACTGAAAAATAAGTGGATAGGGCAGCAACCTGGTTGTGCTGCCAGCCTTGATCCAAGCAGCAGAAGGCAGATAAAGAAGCCTGGAGTCAAGAGCTGTCCATGTTGACGTGTTTGGATCAGAGCTTGGCTCACAGATGTGGAAATGAGTCTCTGCTTTCAGAGAGCTTGCCCAAATTCTTGCAGGGGGCCTTTATTTCTTGCAATCTTCAGTCAACTTTTCCCCAAAAAACCCGTGATGTTGCAGTTTGCAGATGGACAAAAGCAGAAGGAAATGCCCTGCTTTCCTTCCCTGGGTTTGTACATGTAGATGTGCTCCACTTTGCTAGAAGGCAACTGGACGCTGCTGTTTTAGACGATGATTTAAAAACAATTCCCATCTTTCTCCCCACTATAATTATAAAATACTTTCAAAATTTCTTTCCTGCTTTCTATAACAGGGCCTTCAAAGTCTGTGCGGTTTCCTCCCTGCCACATCTACAGGCCATCCCCTTACTGCTAAAATATTAAGTGCTAAACACCAGTATTGTCCAGGGGGCTAATTCTAGGGGCTGCTGATTATCCTGCCTCTGTGGTACCTTTGTCTTGGGGGGAGGTCCCAAAGGACCTGCCAGGAGGTCCCAAAGGACCTGCCAGAGGGCCCGTCCCCTGACACCAGCATCTTTGAACATAAAGGAGGCTGCTGCAGAGTGAGGCGTGTGGGGAAGGTCGACAAGAGCCTTGAGGGCTTGGAAAGTCCAGGTGAAATTTGACAGGGCTAATGCTGGGCCTTTTTTTGAGGCTGATCTGTTGCTCCTGACTGTTTCCTTGCTGCCAGGGGGATTTCTGTGAGCAGATGTGTTTTAGTTTGCCCTGGAATGGGCTAGACATATGCAGGCTTGATAGTGAGCTCAGCAGAGAGCTGTGGTGATGGGTGAACCCAGGATTGTGTGGACAGAAAGGTGGTTTCTATGCTCAGGTTCAGGCTGCACTCGGGTGCTTGTCCTGGAGGACAAGAGGAGCAGGAGCCAGGGAGTAGCTGAGGCACCAAGATGTTCCTGGGAGCCTTTGGGAGCAGGAGGAGCATGTTGGGGCTTGCTGGGTTAAAGGCATCTTGGAGTACGTGGCACAGGTTCTGTGGTACATCCTGGAGATGGGAGCAAAAACAGAGCCTCCTTTGGAGAAATGTGGACGTGGAAAAGCTAGGGACATCGAGCCATGATGTGGTTTCATGTTGGAGGCTCCCGATGATCAGCATTCGGAGGACATCTCGGTGTATTAGGAGGCCTTTTCACTCTTTTTAGGGCAAAAGAGACCTTGGAGGTATAAATCTGTTCAGAAAACAAGAAATTGTTTGGGCCAGGGTCAAGAACTTGATGTTGTTGTTGGACTACTTCTGTTTGAACTATCTTCTGAGTGTCTCTGAGGCAGCTGCATCATTTTGCACCGGAACCCACTTGCTTCAGGCTCCTGTCTCTAAACGCCAGGCTTCATATAGATGTGTTTATATAAATTGTTGTATATATGCAACAGATCAGGATGTCTTCCCTGCCTTTTGTGTAGGCGAGACGCTTTGGCTCCGAATTGGGAATCTGGTGTGAGAAGGAGAAACCTTCTTATCCATGGTAAAACCTAATGGGCCCAAATCCTTCTGTTTTAGTCCGATTCTGGGGCTGTCGATGACACCGTCTTGCACAAAAATGACACATCGAAAAGACTCAAGGCCGAGGATAAACAGAGACCTCCCGCTCCAAAGAGTGACTTGGTGACAGTCAGTCACAGTCACATTGTCCCAATGACAAGCGTCCATCCCGGAGCATCTTTCCTCCGCTCCCGTTGTCCCAGCAAACTCTTAATTACGGCATCCCTGGCCCTTTTTTGGGGCGTTTTGGGGCTGTCCTGGTGCCCTGCAGAGGGCACTCTTGGCCCTCGCATCTCCCCAGCGCCCCGTCCACCTTTTTCCTGTTATCGATGGCCTAATTTCGTCTTTATGTGAAAGAAAGCAGATATCAAGTAATTTGCAGCAATAACCTGCTAATGCTGGGCCGGTATCAAAACTCCCATGTTCATTTCGAGTGGCAGATAAAACACTAATATATAATTATCCTTGCAAATTGGATTGTTTTAAATAACCAAAAGGCTATGGCCAGGAGAAAACTATCCCATTTCCCTTGAGTTACTATTGCAGTGTAATTGCTGCGTTCAATCAATTTTCTTGGCATTAGAAATTCCATCACAATCAACATTAAGCTTTATTCATTGTGATGGCTAAGAGCCGGGCCATTTCTCCTCTTTTCCTTAACTGGCAAAATTAATCAGGGAAAAGATTTTAAACATTTACCCGTGCGAAAGAGGTCAGCGCTGCCACTATATTGCTCAGCAGATAAGGGGGCTAATAAAAAGAAAATTGAATTACTAATGATCGCCAGGAACAGAGTATATAAAACCTGGCAATCGCCCGGTTCAGGGGGAGAAAGGAGGAGAGGGGAGGGGAGAGAGAAAAAAAAAAAAAGGGAAAATCAATTTTCTTCGGACAAGGTGCGCTCGTTTTTTATTTTGGCGCATATTATCAGCAATTTAATTTGAGAGCGCATAAACAGGAGGAAACGGTTAGCGAATAATGAGCCCGAAGGTGTAAAATGCTGCAGGATAGATGCTGTACACAATTTATTTGGCACAACAGATAATCGCTTTAATTGAATTCAAAACTGCAGCGTTCAGCAGCGGCGCCCGCGGGGGATTTGCGGAATATTGCAACGATGCCGGCGAGAGGCTCCGTCGTGGCTCTTTTTCCCCTCCCTAATGTCCCCTTCCAGGCAGGACCTCTCGGCGCGGACACGGCTGGCTGCGAGCGGAGCGTTTGCGGAGCGGGCGTTTTCTCCGGGGACGTTCCCTTACGGCGACGGCGGTGCTGCATCCATGTTTTAAATAACAGCGCGTTTTGCCGGTGTTGAGGGGTTTTTGGTGCCTCTGCAACATGGTCCTGGGACCTGGGGCTGTCCCGTGGGCGCTGTGGGGACATCGCGGAGCTGCACGTGCTCATCCAGACGTGCCGGTCGTCGCGACTCGTTTCTCCACCTTTTTAGGTGGAGAACTTTTAACTCATCCCTGTTGATTGTAGTGGGAATGGAAAGAACACTTCCCAGTCTGGAATAGCTCATATCCCACTTATATATTACATGGAAATAGCGTATATCCCACTTATATTACATAAATCATATTTGGCTCATTGGCCCGTGGCAGGGACTCACACTTGCCACCTCCATGCCCCTGGTGAGAGCAGATCCTTTGCACCCCTTCCTTGCCCTGCTGAGGGACTCCCTCGTTTCCTCCCCCAAATCCTCCTTCCTTGTTTCCATCCTTGCTTTCCTCCTGCTCCAGCTAGAGAAAAGGCACCAGGTTCTGCCGCCAGCTCCCTCTTTGTCCTCTCTTGCCACCAGAGCCGTTGCAACAGGATTCTGTAAACACGCTCTATAGGAGGAAATCCTATTTGTACTTGCATTTTTTTTCTCCCCCGAGAGGATTTGCAAGATCATCAGGATTTGCAAGCCTCGCTGTCATCCACACGAGTGTCTTTACAACCACCTAATTGCAGTTACGTGCCCCAAAACGCCCCAAATCCTGGCTTATTTCTTGGCTAACGTGGGCTGGGCAAGGGACATTTTCATTGCTAACACCCTGCTCGCTGGGCGGGCGTAAACGGTGCGGCCTCAGTTATGGGTGGCATCTGAATGCTCAGCTGCTGTTAATTTTATTGAGACGGGCTGTTTGTATCCCTGTGCCAACTCTGTGAATATCCTCCTTGCATCCTAAACCTCCTTGTATTTATTATTTTATTTATTTTTAAATGTGAAGGGCAACCGCTGTATGTTTAACAGGGAGATTCCCTGTCTGGGTGCTGTTTTTTTTTCCTTTGGGATTTCTTGCCTAATTTGTCTCATCTTTCCCCTATCAGTGAATCGCACAAAGCGTCGCCCCTATCCACGAGGTGGAATCCAACGGAGCTGCCGCGACGTCTCCGGTTTAGGAGGATCCGGAGGTCAGACTCCTGTTCCCCTACTCTACCTTTCTCGAGCAGCTCCCTCCTCGCCAAGGAGCCCATCCGAGCCGGCCGTACACGTCGTGACCTTGCCCGTAAATCCCCGCGCTGTCCGACGGCTCCTCCTTGGCCCGGCTCGGCCTCGGGAGCGCGGCCGCCCGATGGGCCCCGCGCGGGAATCAGGGAAAGTTCACATACTTGGCTTCCTCCCAGCGCCCGTTACGTTGCCGTTCGTAAGTAACGGTTTTGGGTTTCTGCCTGCGCCGTGGCATTTACAGGTGCCTCGTCCCCACGCTGCGAGAGGAGCTGGAGGCGGCCAGCAATGGGGAGTCTGATTTCCAAGGCCTCCCTTAGAAATATTCCCTCTTCCCTCTTTGCTGGAGGGGCGTTGGCGGTGCTGGTGGAGGAGGAGGTGTCCCCCTGGGAGCTGCCTTTGTATGTGGGGACCAGGTAAACCAGGCTTTGTGACTAGGGTGACGTCCAGGTTGAAGCATTTTGAGGACGCGAGCTGAAAGTAACAGCGAGTTCTCAAACCCTGGAGCGTGCACAAGAGCAAGGCCTATGGGCTAGACGTTTGCCCTGCTAAATCGGGGTAAATTGCAGCAGTTTTGGGCTCGGTACTTTAGGAAAGGCCTGGCTGATGTGGCTCTAGTGAGCAGCAAGTGTCACCTGTAAGAGCAAATTGCTCTTTAGGGAGAGCAGCTTTCGATTGCTCTCAAACACTGTGTCTATCCTCCTTCCTTTGCTGCTGGATCTGAGCATCACATTCCATTTCACGTCAGAAATCGCCTTTTGGGACCTTGTCTCTCTCATTTCAGAGCCTCACCTGTCCCCTGTGTCCAGCACCGGCTTCCATCTGGCTGGGAAACTGTCAGGAGCCAGCAGGCCTTTGGGGAATAATATATTTATACACTGCTAGCAAAAATACTTGGCTTTGCAGACGTATGACATCCTCTCGAGTCGAAAATACCAAAGGCCAGAGCAGCAGGAGGGCTTTTCTAAGGTATCAAACCTTTCAGGGGCTGCGGGGCACGGGGCAAAAATAGCAGCTCCTCTTCACCCGAGCGAAAACAAACGAAAACAGAGCAGTAGGTCTCGATCGATGGCACGAACGGCGCGGGCAGCCGCCCGGGCTCATGTCCTGGCTGTGGCTCCTTGCTCCAAATAACACGGCCGTGCTCCGAGCGGAGTCACAATTGTGGTCACCGGGGCTTTCTAGCAGCACATCTCACCTTGCTGTTATTGTTTATATATATATATATATATATAAAAATTTTTTTTATAAAAATTATATTAAATATATTTATTACTACATTAAATAATTTAAATATACACATAAATATATATATATATATTATATATATTTTTTTTCTTCAGAGTAATTTGCTGTTTGGCACCAGAAGGGAGTCTGGGCATGAGGAAGAACCTTGCTGGTCACTATATAGGTCTCAAAGGTCCGAGCATCCTACAGGAGAGCAAAGATAATGCTCTGTGGCCTGTTACCAGCTGCATAGCCAGAATTACAAAAAGAAAAAACAAAAAAATCCCACCCAAAAAACCAAACAACAAGAAAAGGCAATTCTCTAAAAATCTTGCAGGTGAAAATTACCCGGGCAGATGAGCTGATCTCTAGTACGTTTAAAGGATGCATCGCAGGCCATGGGATATCCATGAGTGATGGAAATTGAACTTCTAGCTGCTCCTCGGGGTGTTTTTTCCGCTCTTTTGCAAACATTTCCCATTTGATCTCATTTTTTTCCCCCTAGGGAAGCTCAGGAACTTGTTTAGCTGGCCTGGGTGCTGCTGCTGAGCTGAGTTAGGAGCCCTTTGCTCAAGGGGCTGCCCGCTCGCTTGCCGTGGGCTTGGTGTTCTACAAAATGCTCTAAATGAGCAGTTTCCCCCTTGGGCTATGAAACAGATGCAAAGTGCACCTGGGGTAAGGCCTTTGTGGAGGCGAGAGCGTCTCCCGAGTTGCACAAAACTACTCTTTTTCAGCACTTCTGGCAATTTCAGCTTTCTGCTTTTTATCTGAGGGGTGGGAAGCGCGTATTGCTTCCATTGCCTTTGGGAATTTTGCTGTTGCCCACGGGACGAGTTGAGTTTGAGGAGCTTTTTCAACCTGGAATGCCTCAGTAGGCAGATGGTTTTCGGTTTCCGTCTGCGTGCGTCGGGGGTTGTTTTGGGTGGTATTGAGGAAGGCTGACGTGCTGGTGTATCATCCAGGCCATGGAAACGTAGGGCAGGATCTGTTCTCCATCCTGATTCTGTGTGTTATTAGCTCCTAAGCCTGCCCTGGGGGCTCTCCGGTGGAAAAGGGCAGAGGGATAACTTGGAGCTGGCGCTGAACTTGTTGCTTGCTCCGTCCGCGATGGCCTGGGGCAGCTTGGCCTCCAGTTGGGTGATGAGAGCTGAAGAGCTCGTGTCCTCCTTCAGTCCATGGGGTAGACATGACCTGTGGCTCTGGCTTTGTTTTTTTAGGGGAACCTCCTAGAAATGAAGTAAAAGAAGCTGATCTGTGTTTGCACCCCACGTCTAGCCTGGACTAGCTTGTGTAAGAAGCAGAGAGCTCTTTGAAATCCTCAGTAGTTGCTAAGTTGGTCTTGAGTTGCACCAGGGGAGGTTTAGGTTGGATATTGGGAAAAATTTCTGTATGGAAAGAGTGGTGAAGCCTTGGAACAGGCTGCCTGGGGAAGTGATGGAGTCGCCATCCCTGGCAGTGTTCAAGAAATGTGTAAATGAGGCACTTGGGGACATGGTTTAGTAGGCAGGCTGGTGATGGTTTTATGGTTGGACTTCGTCTTAAAGCTCTCTTCCAACCATAACGTTTCTCTGTAAATGCTCCAAAAGGCAAAATGCTGCTGCATAACTAACGGTGCCTCTGGTTGCAGGAGAACAGGATCCGTATTTTATGGGACGTAAGGGAAGATCCAGCTAAAGAAACTGTGATGGGAAGGAGAAACGTGGAGCGTGGCCACCTTGATGTTGGGCTTTGCAAAACGTTCTCCGTAGCCTCTCGTTGCCGTTGTGTTGGGAGGAGAGTTGGAGGTCCTGATATTCGGGATAGATTTAAGTAGTGCTTTGGAAGGAGGAGAATCAACTCTCTGGTTTCAAAGGAGCCTTTTGAAGGAGGAGAATCAACTCTTGCTTTTCAAAGGACCTTTTTGAAGGAGAACTCAACTTCTCACCCAAATGATATTTTCCTAATCTAGCGAAGATGCCTCCAAAACAGTTTCCTCCTCAACAAGGTACTTTGTGTGGAAGCGTCTGTTATCAGGGAGAAGAATCAAAGGGGGATTTGATGGAATGAAATGAATTTGTTGGAGCTACTTTTGTGCATCTGTGTGTGTCCGTGTGCTTTATTCTTTTTGAAATAAGATTTACTTCGCTATCTCAACATTAACTGGGGCGTTTTATGGTGCTCCCCTTCTGTGAGCTTCCGTGATCTGTCATCTCTTTGCTAGTGCGTGGTGGCTGCTGTTAGGTTTTACTACCCCAAACACTGTAAAAGGGCATTAGAGCAGTTAAATCTAGAGTCTTGCTTCCATAAGGAAAAAAGAAAATGCTGAATTAGGCAACGGAAAAGGCAACCGCAGCGATACTTTAATCTTGCATAAATTATCAGAGGAGTCAGAGGCTGGCAATTTTATGTATTGTTTTAGCTCTGCTAATTAATTATTCCAGAATAATCAATGCTTAAAAGAAAGTTTGGATCTTTTTTGTCTTAATCATCTCTAGTATTTACTTTCAGTATGGCAGCTGTGTATGTATATTTATAAAAATATGTATTTTTTTTTGTTTTTCTGGCATGGCAGCGTTTCCACGTTTCTTCCATAGCCACAGGGTTAATGCCCAGTCTCTCTTAAGTCTGGGCAGTCTAAATAGCAGCAAAAAGGGAAATCTAGCTGCAAACTGTCAGTGGGACTAAATCCCAGCGTTGGCTTTGGAGCCAGGCTTTCCTGACCTGAAAAGCCAGGCTTTTCACTGTAATTCCTTGAGAGGAGAAATGACCTGGGAGATTCTGCAAAGTGAGAGGAAGTAGTCGACGTGCGAGGAGATGTGTGCGAAGGGCTCAAGTAAGTTGATGTTTTTAGAAATAGATGGTGAAATTCAGGCCCTGTTGAGACAGTCTTGCTCTTTTATCATTCGAGCTTAAACTTAATACGTTTCACACAATATATGTTTTAAACCCTAGTATTTTTTCCCTTTTCTCCTGTTTTTGGAGCTCATATGCTTCAGTTAGAGTAACGAGCTTCAGTTAGAGTAACGAGACTGTAGTACTGGCAGGGAAAAAGAGCAGGGGAATTTGGTGAACTGTCTGCTATAATATCCTGTTAATCTGACAGATTGACTGCTCTTATTCAAATTTTGAGTTGGGGATCAAACTAAAGACCAATTCCACTCATGGAAAATTGAATTATAAATCTTTCAGCTACAGAACAGCAAGACTTGTTGTCATGTAAATAATTTCTAGGCGGTCAGATTGTTTTCGTAATGTCATGCTTTGTAAAGGGTAAGTAGAAAATCACGAGACAAGAGGAGGGCTCTGCCAGCTCGTAAAACGTTTTGCCCTTTTAGCACGCTTTCTTAATGCGCTTAAAATAAAATAAAAACTCTGTGTTGTGGCATGAAACGCTTTGCTCGAGAGCGGCCACCTCGCAGAGGAGCCAACTGTCTCAGGGCATTTTCCTGCCTGCTTGTCCTTGTTGCAAAGAGGAGGGAGATGATAGAGAGATGGAAAAAAGAAACACAAATTGGGAAGGATGATTGGGGCTGTTATAACTGAGACAGGTTTGAATATCAATATTTAAATCATATCTGATGTTTGGCTACTAGTAATTGACTTGGGATGCTTGCTCCAAGGAGGTGTATGGAGAAGAGTGAGCACTTTGGTGCAATGAAATGTAGGGAGCTGCAGGGTAGCATGTGCTGCCTCGTGGTGCCACGTTCCACACTTGGAAAGTGGCCATCGTCTTCCTCCAGTGTCCTGAATATTCCCTTTTGTAGAAAGGTGCCAACTTTCTCAGGGTGGTGGAACTCTACGGGCTTGTACACAGACAAGTTCCTCTGTGTTTCCTGAGGGATGGGATGTTTGCAGAGGATGCCAGATCCCCCCAAAACTTGATACTCTGAAAGTGAGCTTAGGAAACCTATAAACACCGAAGTCCTGGTGTCCTCCAGAGGCTTAGTATAGCGTGCACCTGACGCAGCGTCCCGGGAAGCAACCGGTTGGGTAGCAGCTTTGCTAAAAAAGACCTACGGCGGTGTAGGATGCCAAGCTGGAAGAGCCCAGAGTGTTCTCTGCTTAGAGATAAAGCAAATCTTGGACAGGGTGTCATTAAGAGAAAGCCGGCCAGCAGAGTCAGAGTGGTTGTCCTTCTGGTGCGGTCACGCTGATGTCCTGCCTCCACTTTTGGGCATCCCAGCTCTAGAAGGATATGAAGAAACTGGCCCCGTTGCAGGCCATTTTGGGATGAGGTCTGCAAGGAGAAGATGAGGGACCTGGGCCTGTCTGGAGAGGCCCTGAGGTCTCTGTCCTTAGAGGCTTTTCAGATTTGGCTACGTGAAGCTTCAGCTGACCTGATTAAGGGATGGTCATACTCCTGCTTTGAGCAGAAGGTTGAGTTGGGGACCTCCGGAGGTCGCACCAACATTTCCATGATTTTAACACAGACGATTTATTCTTGTTTTGCTTATAAAATTTTCCCAAATCCCAATGCAACTCACTAGATTTTTTTGCAGTAGTTGTGACTGGTGCCAAACCCAGCTAGTAAAACAGCTGGGACATCCAATTTCTGGAATTGGACCTGGAAGAGGTCATCATCAACCTAGTTGGTGCAGAAGTTGCCACCGTGTTGTTTCTTCACTGGGCCTGAAAGGACTCTAGGAACTTACAGTAGTGCTGCAGATGCTTGGCCAAAACTCTTCATTAGTCTTTCCTAGTGAGACTGAGAGAAATGATTTGATTTTTGGAATTAGAAGGCAGTTCTGGAGCATTGTTGCAACAAGAACGTGTCCTTGCGAGAGATAATGGTCATGTGTTTTCAGGTGTGATGGTAAGGACCTGAACAGATCAAATCTAACTGTTTTATCTTACTGCTTGGGAGGACCTGATACCTACCTGGTGGGTCTGATATGGTGCTCCCAAACCCCAGTTCTAATCTTATATTCTCCAAACTGGCTGCTTTCCACCTAGCAAAACTGCCAGCGCAGCCCTGCTGTGTTTAGGGCTCACTTTCTTTTACGTGCGCTGTTCTTCCCTGCCATTACTCACAACCCCAAGGCCATAAATCACCCTTTATGGTGAAGAGGACGTGCCAGCCACGTTGGCAAGGAGGACACCAAGCTCCCTGGTGTCCTTCTGAGCTGGTGATGGAAAGAATCCAAGGGAAGACCAAGGACTCTGGCTGAGCCCTTGGTAGGTTGCCTTGTGGGCAGGTAGAGTTTTCCCCAACACGCTTTGAGCTTAGGTGCAATCTATGGGCTTTATAAACACAACAAGAACAGAAAAGAGGTTTTTCTTTTTTTTTTGCTAATTTGCTTTATTTTCTGGGATCCCACACTCTGTCCTGAGGCCTAGGCAAAACAGCTGGCCACAATTTGGAAATTTAAGCATGTGCCACTTGATTTCTTTCTCAGCTTCACTCAGGTTGCTTTTACTTTGCTGACT
>JAVCKT010019231.1:26962-38576 GCA_032273925.1 Rhynchotus rufescens | reverse complement strand
TATTTTCAGCCCTTGGTAAAGACTGGATCAACATTTGGTGCAGGATGAGGACCACAGTGGACGCTGCATCACGGCTGTGCTCTCCCCATTTTCAAGTGCTATTTAATCCCAAAGATATGAAGGCTGAAGGCCTCCTTGTAATAATCCTTAAAATAAATCCATGAATTATCATATGTATTTGGGAAGTAATTAAATACATAAACAAGTAAGAATTAGTCTATATTTATAATACTAATCTATAATAAATATAGATAAAATGCTCTATGACCTTATTAATTTAGGAAATGTTTAATGACTCTCCAGACACGAGTGTAACCTAATGAAGTTACACTCTACACAGTTAATAACAATAGAATTTGCGCTTTAAAAAAGAAAATTAGCTGTAGAATGTGAATTCCTTAATATAAAAAGCTCTGCATGTGTCTTCCTAGTAACACATTCCAAGATTTATGTGCATCATAAACAAATACGTCTGCAGTATTATAAAGTGTGATTCTGCTGTATTTGTTATTAGGAAAGGGAATAAGGTTTCCCATATGCTTTCACTGTTATTTTGCTTGTAACGGGGAACATGCTGCCAGTACATTATCAGGAAATAAAAGCTACCCATCACTAATGTCAATATTGCAAGTGGGTGTTACAGGGGAGCTTCCTGCTAAAAACCTGGAGCTTTTTATTCTTAGCCTCAGGCGGCAGGTACATTTCCAAGCTGCACATCAAGAGGGTAAGCAGGCAAAGCCTCCTGACGTGTTGTGATGTGTTTACTTAATACAAGGACATGTGTTGATATTTATAGCAGGCTAAGCCATAAGGAAAAAGACAATTTCTGTGGCTCCTGGTGGGGGACAGCCAGCAATCCCCTGCATTTGCGGAATGCCAAAGAAGTCTGTGGACATGCTGGCAGAGTATGGTGCCTTGGTGCTGTTTGGAGACTCTGACAGCACTCTCCAGGGTGGAAGCTGGCCAGATATAAATATCTGAAGGGCTTAACCAACTGCATGTCTTGGAGAATAATTTTTGACTGAATTATGGCCTTTTGTAACTGTTTGTCCTCCTATTCCTCTGCTGGTACATGGAAGCATTTTGTGTGTTACATCAGTCTAAGAAAATATGCTTGTGAAAGTGGAAAGCTGCAGTTCCCTGGGATGTAGATACAGCTATAACATCTAATCTTCTAATATCTCTGTTAGTAAACTGATCGCAAAACAGCTGATATGCTTTTCACTTAAAAATTCTAGGTTTAGTAAACTCAGTGACTTAAGTACCATGAAACCTGGGAAGCCGAAGGGAGAGAACAGGTAAAATTTCAAAACACACTGTGGTCATTTCTGCTAAGCCCCACAACTATATCCACCAAACAGCAAAGCTTTGGGGCATGCTAAACCCCGAAAGCAGAGAGAGGAGGGGCAGAGAACAGAGGATGTAGAGTCTATAGATAAGCCTGAGAAATAAAGACAACTTTCCACAGTAGAATAATATCACGTATCACAAAAGCTCTAGTGTTGTTTCTCATCTTACAGTTTCAATTGTTTTTCAGAATTCAAATAATCTTGTCAAATAATCCCATTTGGATAGCAGAGCATTAGCCAAGTAGAAGCTATGAGAACAATTTGCTATTTATGACTTTTAAACAGCTATTTCCATATAAAATAAAATTATAGCACTCCCCCACAACTACGAGAGTAATGGAACCTTTCACTTCACAAGTGGGTGGAAATTTAATGTAATGCTTATAATTAAAAGGTAGATATTTTGTTGAACATATTTTTCTCTGTTTAATGATCCTAAGTTGCATGGATTCATATTTTACACGACAAGTAGCTGTGCAGCTTATAGTGAGAATATTTAGAGAGAAAAGTACTACCTATAGTGATTAAAGCAACTGGCATTAAAAGATAACTTTCTCAGTAATGTCAATTTTAGGCTGCTATCTCAATGTATGAGAATGGCTTTAAAATAGTTAGATTTTTAAAATAACAATAGTAAAAAAAGTCTTTTGATTTTTGAGGTGGTACTGTAAAAATATAGTGTTTTAGTGAGCTTTCTTCCCTGTTTCCTAAGTGCTAGAAACTTAATTCACCATAAAGATTGAAAGCTGGTATTCTCATACAAAAAGCCAAAATATCAATTATTGTGGGATTTATGAGAGGATCACAAATCTCAGCAACACTGATTTTCATTGTATTATTTTCTTTGGATGTTACTGTGCTGGGAAAACATTCCTTTCTTTTAGGGTGTAGTGAGAACTTCTGACCTAAAAGCCCATTACCTGGGAAAGTTCAGATACCATGAGTATAAGCACTCCCACAAACACTAAGTTGGGGAAAAGAACCAAAACTTCTCAATAATTTTATTTTCACATTCAAATACAGACCTGTTTCAGTGACAAGAAAACTTGCACAGCTAAAGACGTCAATAAACATGTTCAAAAAAACATTGCTAGAAGTATTTAAGCTTTACGATGAATAATTCACTGTATTCATGGCATGGCATAGCATGGCAGTCTTCCCATGTAATCCAGAAAAGCAGACATAGGGAGATTGCTCAAAGCTTGAGCATACCATTCCAAAGGGAAATATTTTGAAGTGTGGCACTTGGAAAAGCTCAATGCATTCCAGTAGGAAAAAAAAAGAAAAAGTTGCTTGTCAGAAGCAGTTTAGGAGCCCTGGGGATAAGTCATCCCTGTCAAGAATGATTTAGCAGTATCGAGGAAGGGGCAAGCTCTATTAGACACTAGGAAATTCATCCAAATCCTCGTTTCGCTCCAGTGGCAGGATTTTGAGATGAGACCTCCCAGCTCCAGGGTCGGGCTCAAGGACCTCCCAGCTGGAGGCCCCACATGAGCCACCGCAGCGGCCGGCTGTGCTCCCCACGGGCCAGTTCTCCATGAGCACCAACATCCTGCTGGGCTAGGAAGGCCAGCAGGGACCGTTAGGATAATTCGGAGCGACATCCCAAGTAACCCAGGGCACAGGATTCCATCCACTAATTCCTGCATCAAATGTCATCTATTGCTACCTGCAGAGGAAGCCTGGACCGCTGTGCTGCCCCTGGATCTGCCTTTATCTGTATCTGCCAAATTGAAGAGCTCACTGATAGCAGAGGTTTTCTTCCCCAACAGTCACTAGAGGAGAATTCTTAATACTTCTGGACAAATACCTGATACTGCCCTACTATCTCAATAAAAGCAAGACTTTTTCCAAATCTCCAGTCCCAACTGATCTAAGTGCAGTACCGCAGGTTTGCTCTGGATACACATTCCTGCATTTTAGAAAGGTCTGATGATACTCTTCAACCATCCATCTACAGTCAGGGGCCTTTCCTCTGCCTCTGAGCTTACAGATATTTGTTCCTGCATTTACCTAAAAATGTTTTCTGTATCCTGCAGAAGTCATTGAAATGGTTCATTTTAAGTTTTTCAGCCACATTTGCTGATCTGCCTAGATTTTACTGGAAATTATATGGCTTTTGATGTTACCATTAGAGAAAATTAAATAGAATAGTGTCAATGTATTGGAGAAAAAAGAAAAGGAAGATGAAGAAAACTGACTATGGACTTGGACATCTGGCTTCGGATCTTCAGGCATCCTTCTCTGTACAGCTTACTACTGGGAAGGATAAGAATGTAATGGTATCCAAGCCTCAGGATTTTAGGGTCTGGAAGGATTTTGAGCCTACTCTCAAAATAGACAAAACAGACATTATTTCACTCTACTCCAAACTTAAAGCCACTTGGACATGTAGGTGGTGAGAAAAGCCTGGAATCCAGCAAAAAGCATGACCAACAGTGTAAACCAAGACCATTTCCTTTGCACTTTCCTTATATTTTACAGTAACCCTCAAATGGTCACCAACCAAAATGAAACACTTGGGTGACTCACAGCTCACTGCATGATGGAAGAAGGAAGATGGGTCAAAAGTATTAAGCTCCTCTAGAGAAGTATCTCACATCTCCAAAGCTGGAAAGGGTATCAGTGCTAAGGCTGCTTGATGCACATCTTCAATGGCCAAGTCTTTGAGAAATACAGTCAGAACAACCAGCCAGCTCAAATCCTGGAGCTCCTGCAGCACTGCAGGGAAAGCGGGTACTACAAGCAGCTCTATGATTCCGACTCTTGTTGGAGGACCACGCAAAAGGCTGCGTTGGCACAAATGTGTGCAAGCCAACTCAGTTCTAGGGATTGCAGCTCAAGCACAGATGCACAGTCTGCAGCCAGATATCTAATTGCTATCAACTGCAGATAAAAGGGGAACTATGAAGCTAACATGTTGATTAACTATAATTTGAGGTTTCTGTGAAACAGAGGCATTACAAGATCACTAGAAGGAAACACAAAAACTTTATAGTTATATTACATGCAATTCTCTAGAGAAATACTCCACCACCTTTAAAGACATCCCCCCACCCAAACTTTTTTTTTTTTAAACATATTTTTAGGACATATCTTCCTCCCAGGGATGGAGGAAATCAGCCTGGGAAGGGGAGATCCCTGCTGCCCATCTCCAAAGCCCTTGGGAGCACCTCCACACACTGCCAGGGTTTATGCCGTGCATTGCAGCTTGGGCACCCACAGCTTGGCACCATAAGCCATGAGTTTAGGCCCCTGGTTTGTGATTCATGCAGAAAGGATAAGAACATTCAGTCTTCCAAAGGGCAAGAAATGACAAATTCCAGAGACACTGGCCAGGTAGGTGCTAGAAGAGATGAGAAAGATCAGAGCAAATCATCTAAGGCTGAATACTGGGATTCCTTTAGTATACTTCAGAAAGGATTACTAGGATAAGCAGCATCTAATGGTGAGAAAGACAGTGAAATGGCAGGAATCTGCACGCTGAGAATATCATTTTTAAATCATCTCTCCACAGACAAAAAGTGCCTAAGAGAGCCATGAATCTGCTCTGCCCTTCTGCATTTAGGTATTTCTGATGCACTCGTATCTCACCAACAAGAACAGGACCAGAGTCACTAGTAACTGCTCTGGCTTCCTTGTTACCCGCTTCTAGCCCTTGGTTTAGCCATGGGAAGGCCTCCTTCCTCAGGGAAGCCATGGCTTGATGCATCACAGCACAAACACTGCTGTTCTGCAAACCACTGGGCAGGTCCAAATGCACCACCTCCCTTCCAAGCTTCCTTTTATGATTGAGTGTGTTCTAGAAGTCTTAATGTGGTCACATATACATCAGTTAGATTTTAAGCAGTAACTTAATGTACAATTTTGAGGCTCTTGGTAGGAGTTCAAAATCTTGAGATAAATGTCTATGATGAGTATTTCAAAGTATTTTTGTTTCTGTGACAAGGTTACCCCAGTAAATTATTTCCAAGGGCAGTAAAGGAGCCAAAAAAAATCACTCCAATTAAGCCATTCTACATCAGAATCCAGAATTTTAAAAAAGCAAATAATGTAGCTTCCATTAGTCCAGCTCTTAAATAATTTGCAACAACTGATTAGCCAGCCTCAATACATTTTTTGTTTAAAGAAGCAGTTCTGAACAGCTAAGAAACAAGTGAAAGAAAGATAGCATATACACTTAACAGAAAAAACACAGTTGTTAATGTTATTCGTCCTTGGCAACGTATTTGTGTTGTGCCAAAGAAAGGGAGACCTTGATCTTTTCTGGCATCTCTTAAGGATTACACAAAAGGAAATCATAAATCTCATCTCTATGTTTTACTGTTAGTGACATGCAGCTCAGTGGCTGACACTGATACTTTGCTGCAATACATATTGTTGCACATGAATTTTTGATGAGTTTACTCTTAATCCTACCGTTGGTCCTTTAAAGCTTTGACATTGCTTCCTGTTTGATATTCATTTATGTCTAAATCCAGTGCAATTGATCAAAGCTAGAGCATAGTTCTGCCTCAGCTTTGATGGGTGTTCTCCTGCTCCCATTCTAACAGAGTTACAGATGGACAAACTCTACCTGCCTTGTACAGATGTGGCCATGGGGAAACATGGTCTCTTTCCTTTGCATGGTTTTGTACTGGTCTGTGGTCAAAGGGAGGATGGGAGCTGGCAGTAGGAGGATCTTGACTCTCTAGAGAGCACGCAGCCTCTGACATGGGAAAGGAGCAGCAGAAAGCTGGTGCTCCCCAGACTGCAAAAAGAAACAACCTTCATCCTGCTAAGGGGCTGGGAATGTGGGTCCTGGGGAAGGAGCCATTCAGGCACACATGTACCCTGCAGTACAGCATGGCTCTCACGTGGGAGGAAGACCACGTTTGGCATAGATGAGGTTAGCAAAGGCAGCTTCCCACCGCGGAGATCTGGTGTGCACTCAAAACCCTAGTTAGGGTGTGGGAGAAAACTCTGATATGGATCCAAGCGCAGTTCATTGAATCCCTCATCCCTGAGAGGGGAGGGAACAACACAGAAATCGGCAGCTGCACCCACTTTTCTGGCTAGTCCCTGGATGAGGAGCTTTTTACTGATGCTGCTCAAAGTCAGTGACCTTTTTGCAGCTGAACAGATGAGGAAAGAGTTATAGTCGGAAAAACTGACTTTTCAGCATTATATGTTCCGGTGTGGTCTGCAACAACAACAGGAGGAAATATTGATGAACTTTATGTATGTTCTTCAGTTCCTTCCAAGAAAGCTGAACTGTTAACCCAGCTGCTAAAATCTGGTTCACATGATAAACACATCGTGGTGATGTTCCCAGTGTTCCTATTGCTGCCCCATTACAAACAAGTCAACAGGGCCCTGTCTTTGCTAGGAATGCATACCTGGCTGCAGTCTTCTTCAGAGAGCTAAATACTTTCCATGGTTCTTCTTTCGGGCGGATGGGCCCGGATGAGCTGGGAGAAGAGAGGAAAGCAATTTAAATTAGATTAAGCTTTCCAGATCACGTTAGCCTTAAAAATATGAACCCAAAATCCCCACTTTATAGTTGGCAGGACACGTTCTCCTGATTACAAGCCTGAAGAGACGCTTCCCTGAGAAATTTATTTTGCTGAAAATTCTTAAGCTTCTGAAAAATAAGAAGAGATAAGGAATAAGCTCCTAAAGCCTTTCCTGCACTGCTGAAAGTGGAAGAGGTGCCTATGCCAGGAGCACAGGGCTGGTCTTTGTGGCACAGCTGGGGTCACACAGCAGGCCCATCCTGCCACTGCTTCTTGCACACAAGCTGCCTTTACCCTTCCCAAGTTCTGCCAGCAGAGCTAGTTAGCATCCCTAAAAGATCCTTCCAAGTGGCAGTGATTTATATTAAAGACCCTCAGCAATTTCCCAAACAGGCTGTAAATCTTCTGTGCAGATAGCAGCTACAGAGAGCAGCAATCACCACCCTCGGCAGCTGACTGCTCAGCCACCCCTGCTCTGCAGCCCCTAGGCTGCTCAGCTGCGTGCCCAGCACCTATACAAAGAATAAAGAAGTGCAGGGGTATTTGCTGCACGCATGGGTGTGCAAGGGGCCAAAGTACCCCCTTGCTTCAGACTCTTGTGCCACTGTCATAGCTTCCTCCCTCCTATAATACTTGAGCAGAGGTCTCTCTCAGATCTCCCAAGTGGTGCTTAGAGTTAATCAGCTAGTCTTGGGTAGCTGGTAAAGCCGGTGCCTTACTCTTCTCACTCAGCTGAGCATAGCTAAACCTTCACAGGAACAGATGCATCCTTCCATGCTGAGTAATATGCATTTGGACTACTGACAGTTTTCTGACTTCAGGAGGGAGTTATGGAACAGTGGCAGAGGTAGACCTGATAAATTGAGTATTCTGCTCGTAAAGGAAAAATAAACTCGTCTATTTGCAATAAACACATTACATATGAGCTCAAAACATGCCTTTTTTTCTTTATTCAAATAAACCCACATATCCTCTCAGACCTCACACTAAGATGACTAACTCAAGGGAAATGCTGAACAGACTCAAGTAATAGCTCTATAATAAAAAATAGATCTGCAGACAGAGCTGGCTGTGTTCAGTATCATCAGAGATTAATTATTTATGTAGCACTATACATTAGCATAGCACCTCACAGAAAAAATACAAAAAGATAAAAACCAAAAATGATACAAAGTCCCATCTTACCAGCTCAGGGCAAGCATTATTGGCCTAGCTGGCTGGCTGTGGCAGGCAGTCTGCAGCCAGTGCATGGACTTGCATCGCTTGTCTAATGCATTATCTGAAAATTGGGAATGCAAGAGGGAATGCAAGTGTGTGAAGGTCAACAGTTGGCTGTTGATCTCAGGACTGGTTAACAGCTCTTCAAATCACTGTTGGCTTGTAGGAGAAAAGCCAACAAAAAAAAGGAGAAATTTAAAGATCTCATTAAGGACTCAAGAATAACTTTAACCCCTAAACACCCTTCAAAATTTATCCACCAAGCCAATAATGTAAATTCTTTATAATCTTTACATTACAATGTTAATACATTTTCTATTTTTTAAAAATTGTTTAATAATCATGTGAAATGTGCTGAAAACCTCCAAATACAGAAATAAGTAACTCGGCTTCACTGAGGTGATGAAGTCACCGCTGGATTGTGTTGTAGGTAGGACAGAGACAGCTCAGCTGATGAGATTGTCCCCCTTTAACACATGTCTTTTGGGACCAAAAAGACGACTGCAACCCACGTGCTGATTTTTCAGGGCCCCTTCCAGTGATGCTAGGTCAGTCATTCAGTTTTTAATTCTTCTTTTAAAAAATCCAAGAAAATAATGGCTAGCTACTTCAAAATAGCCTAATATAGTTAGCTATTTTGTATTGATCCTATGAAGATTACTATGGCTTTGAAGACTAAATAATGTCTTTTTTTAACACAGATTTCAAGGAGGGAAATAGAGCAGGAAGAGGCAATAAAAAGTCACATCCTAGCATTACTGAATGTATTTTTAGGGTTTCTTTTTATACAAATTTGCAGCAGGAAATCAAAGCAAAACTAGTACTATTATGGTCATCTAACTTTCCACAGACCACCAGCAAATTGCTGCAGAGATCACCACTTGGGAACAAACCTCAAGGCTATGTAATTGCAAAAGCATCAAGTGCAGATGTAAAGGCAAAACAATAAAAGAATACATAAAAAGTCTTCTTGGTGTCCCGCAAGCACAAGACAGTACTTGGTAAATTGTCTTGAAATGAAAAATATGGGGTAAAACTTAATCAAATCTTAGAATAATTCAGCTTGGCAAGGACTTCTGGAGGTAGCTTAGTCTAAGTCCCTGCTCAAAGCAGAGGCAACTTCAAAGTTAGACCAGGTTGCACAGGGCCCAGATCTGTTTCTAATATCTCAAAGGGCAGAGATTCCACAGCCTCTCTGGGCAATCTGCTGTAGTCTGAACAGTTTAAGCTGTGTATATATATTATATACATAGGAAGGCTTACTGTAAATTATTACCTATTTTATATAGCTGCATATATACACTATATATGCAAAAGAATAGCAATATGCATAGAGTGGGAGCATATGTTTTATATACACACACACAAACATCTTCAGAGAAGAAAAACCTGCAACAATCTCTACTCAGCACTAGGATCCACTCATAAATGAACAATGATTTTGAGTAATGGAAGGTTAGTGTATTTTTGACAAGATTCTCAGTCACATCCCTCAGATCATGATGGGCCGCAAACACCACCTTGGCCATGTAGCCCTGAGATGCCAGACACTGGTACATCCTTCTGCAACAGAAGTCCTTCCTGGAATGATAAACCATGGAAATAAAATAATTCAAGATGACAGGAAATTATAGATACACTGAAAAGCAAAAATACTTGCCCTCCTTCCCTTCCTCTCTTTCTAAACTACGTGAGTAACTATAGCCTTGTCAGTCCTCCACATGATGCAGTGCTCATGGACGGGCCATTTCATAACCAGGATTCTCATTTCATAACCGGGATTCTCATTTCCTTGGGCAGCGCTGCCCAGTGAGAGCACATGAGCACCAGTACACTCCTGTACTGGTTCCCTCCATGGAGATGGAGACCCATATCTAAGCTCTTGAGCCTTTTCCATTTTCCAAAATTCACAAAGTACCAAGTTTCAAAGGCCAAATATGTAACCAGGAGCCTGGGAGACCAGGGCTTCATGCACTGTGGTGGGGTAAAGTTGTGCCTTTCAAAACCTGTGGAGAACCTAGGCTACTTCTGGTACTCTCAAACACATTCAGCAACTTCTGGGAAGAGAAAGGTTCCTGAAATGTCATCAGGTTATCATTCTAAGTGATAGTGATTATGTTTTCAAAATGGTAGAATTTTCCTCCCAAACTAAGAAGCTTTTCTCACAGATACGAGCGCTGTCTTTCACAAGTAATACTTCTACCTCTAATACTATTTTCTATCATCAAATTTCTTCTCAAATAAAGAGGTTCCTAAACTGACTTTAAGTAGCCTATCTTTAAAAAGGTGAGCAAATACTAAATGCTGTGCAGCATACAACAATCTACATATTAATTCACATCCCTTTTCTTTGGTTTCCCTGAGGTTTCTACCAGGCGTTTGCATAGACAGGGTTCACCAGTCACCCTTATGTGTTCACACAGCAGCATACACCCTTGTGTCACTAGGAATAGCCTGCAATATTCATCACCTATGCCTCACTTTCCCTAATAAAAAATACGAGATTACGTTTTACTGACTCAATCTGTCATCCATCCTCTGCACCCTATAAGTCATTGCACATGCAAACAAGGGCTCATTCTCCAATAGAAGTATTGATCCTCACAGACCTTTGAGTTAGGAGTAAAGCCCTTTAATTACTTTATCTGACTTTTACTTTTTACAGCCTCTTAGGAAACTAGCTACCATGTTTCAGTGTTGCTGCCGTTTCTCTTAGATCTGGAGTTTCAGTCCCCAGAGAAACACCTTCTCCCCCTAGACTAGCCTGCCCATGCTTGGCATCAAAAATCAGAAGAAAAAGTCATTCTTTTAACTTCTCTAAGGATTTGATAACCTCTCCACTTTCCTAAGCCAGAGGTGTTTTGACCTTTAATTAAAAGGAAAATTTGTTGTCTTCCATTCAGAAGGCAGCAAATAATGAACTCATTAAAATGAGGTTAGCGTTCAGGCCTTAGAGCAATAAGAGCTGAAGTCTCATTAGCAGCTAACAATCCAGAACACAGCACATAAATAAACCAAATATGGCAGAGCAAAATGCCTTGGTGCATTAAATTTGAGCAGAATCAAATGTTTACAGTCAATGATGTCTGGGGCATGAAGTTTTAATGTACTTAATAAAGGAAAGCAAATTGCTTCCTATTAGCCATGAAATGTTACTGCAGAAATTGCCCCAAAAAGTTTATTATGTAAATGAGTTATAATTAATGAGGACGTTGTAAGAAAATATCATTTCTGCTTAATAGATGCACCAATTATTAAGAATAAAGACATGGCAACTTCAGATCTAATTATATGGATTACTCTAAAATACTGCTGAATGTAAATGCAATATAAAGGAGAAATTGCATCTTGTGGATGTCATAGAGAAAAGCCTCACTGACAAAGCAAAGATTGAATTAATAAAATTAAACCCATGAATTTTTAGAGATTCTAAGCAATTAAGTTCCTTTTTAATTTCAAAGAACAGCTTAGATTACCTTAAAAAAAACAATTTGCTTAGCCTGGCACTGAGACGTGCCTGTCTGACCATACACAGATGTGCTTTATGGTTCT
>JAVCKT010019231.1:0-19239 GCA_032273925.1 Rhynchotus rufescens | reverse complement strand
AAGCCCACATCAAGCTTCTCTCCTCTCCGATCATGTTTCTCTTGCACATACACGTCCCTGCATGGGTGCACACGCACCTCCTACCCCAATAAATAAGAGAAGGGCCACTCACCAGACACCAGAGTAATTTAGGAAAATCGCTTCTCCATCATGCAAAAGAACTACCATCACTTGTTCTAAGCAACAAAATACCTCACAAATGAGCCTGTACTATTTTCCCAGAGGTATTCCCAATATTGGAGGCAACTGCATGCTCTTCCAACTTATGGAGAGGTACAACATCAATTGATTTGCTGGAGCTAGGAGGAAGTTTCAAGGTAATGCTCTCACTGTGCAGCAGTGTTCTTCACAACACTGCAGAAATGAAAAACAAAGAGCTCAAGTGCATATGCTGAACAGCCACATCTACATGTTCCTCCTTCATGCTAGAGAAGTAAACAGTGATGTCCACAGAGCATTTTCTTCCATGGAGCTTTGCAAAACACTGAAAGGCTCATAAAAAAAGTTATCTGTGTTTGCATCAACAGACAGTTTTTGACAAACATTTCTTCAACTGAAGCTGAATAGAAGTACTTGAAATGATAAAGAAACAAGGAGCGCTGCCAATAAACTGAATGTTGTTCAGTAATTTGAAGATGAAGTTATTGAAATGTTAACTTTGCCTTTCCTATTTAAAAAAAGTACTAGAAACATATGTCTGCAGATGTTGGAAGCAGTCTTGTGTCATTTCTCAGATGGATTTTTGCTGTCATAACCACTTCTTGCTTGCTTCTGCCTGAAGCAAATACTCCTCACTAACAGGTATTTATTCATCCTCCTTAAAGACTATACTTGGCAAATGGAATATTGAACCATAGAAAACACTCTTGAAAGTGCTATGCCATTAAAGTTGCTCTTTTCCCCCCCCTGCAGATAAACTTTGGAAGTACAGCAAACTTTCTTTGCACTTCAGCAGAAATTAACAGATTTCAACTCAAAGCAGCTAATGTGGCTGCAAGTGAATGCTGGTTTTGGTAAGAGTTTGAGCATGGAGGTTTCTGTGCTGCCACCCTAGCCAGCTAGTGCTGTGCAGGATGGTAACATACCAAACCATGTGGGTACAAGTCCATTTGGCCTCCACTTTTGTGAGCAGCCTCAGCTTCTGAATATAGCTGAAAACAGCAGACAGCCCTTGCAATTTCAGCCTTACTAGAATTACTGGCTATTAATACCATACCAGGAACAGAGAGGCATCCACCATTCACAATGTCACTTCTTTTGCCATGTGCTAGGGTCTGTCTTCAGCACTGAGAAAGAATGAAGTGAAGGACATCAGGTTTTGTGGCAGTCTCTTTTTAACTTACCTTCAATTTTTTTTTTTTTTTCCTCTCTTGCAGGCACAGAAGAGGAAGACAGAGGTGATGATTTGTTATTGAAGTCAGTTGATGAGTTTTGGTGGTTTCCCCATATGTGGAGTCACATGCAGCCTCACCTCTTCCATAATGAGTCATCCCTGGTGGAGCAGATGATCCTCAACAAAGAGTTTGCACTGGTAAGTTGCCAGAAATTGTATGCTATCCGAAAGGTTCATAAGGACACAAAGGTTCATAAGGATTTTGGATAAGGTTCATAAGGATGCTTTTTTGTATCTCTCTGCTTGTATCTCTCTCTGCTTTCCAGACTATTTTTATATATCTTTATTATTTATACAGGTATCAAACAAATGAGAAGCCAAGACTGGAAGTTGAGGCCCAAAAGGGCTTTTCGGGACACTTTTGAACTTGGGCTGAGTTTTGTCACAGCCTTTTTCACTCACACAGACTTCCCAGCCAGAAAGACTCATCTCATTACTTCCTTACTCTACATTCTTCTATTGCAAAAGCATAGGGATGAGAAGTAATGAAGCCTGACAGGCAGCAGCAGACATTTTGAGCTCTCAGAAAATGATAGGAAGGTGATCAGCGTCCTAAACTTCAGTTCAAACATCTCTGTAAGCGACAGAGAATGTCTGAATCAAACATTAGTGCTGTGTAGATTTTGTAAGAAAACTCTTGGACCTAATGATGTAGATGAGAAACAAAGCTTCTGGATTTCACCATGCATTAAGACCTAATAGCTAACCTAGCTGATATTTATTGATGTTTGATTTTTGCTTTCTGTATCGTTAATTTACAAGAGCTACCCTCAGAGCTCAGCATTCCTGCACTCTAAAGAAATCTGAAAGACATTTCAAGCCCAGAGTAATTTTATTTAGTTAGCACAAAGAAATATGAAGTCTAAAAATGCTCTTTGAAAAACACCCTATGGGGTCTATGGTGAAGCACGGAAATATCAAGCAACCAATGTCACTCTGGAGAGGAGAGTGTCATGGCATGACTTTGATGCTCAAGGAATGCAAAACTAGGCAGGTCATAGTTCAGAAATATGAGTTTCTCCCCTCTCCCCACCAGGTCCCTTCCAGGAACTGCCAGAGGCAGATGACTGAGCAAGCAGCTGAGGAATTTGTTCTCTTGTTTATGAACACTTTCTCAACAAACTCTAAAGCAAATTAAATCATCTTAACTGTTTACATTTCTTTATAGGCTTGCTGCCTTCCAAGGTTCCTATTTGGTAACTTATTAGTACAGAGGCATTTTGGATAATTTTTTCCTCTTCCGCAGTTCTGCTGTTTTACCAGCAGCTTTACTTTATTCCTGCTGTGGTCTATTCTTGACTTTTGTACAACTGGGGAAGCTGCCTCAAAGAAAGGCCCAATAGACCCAAAAGAGTATTCAGTATAGCTGAGATCTTAAACACCAAAGTAATTTTAAAATAATCTCCAACTCTAAAAAGCTTGTTCATCTTTAAGCCTGTGTGGAAAACCATCATAGTATTTTCAGCAAGCCTGACATCGCTTAGATCAAACCACCTCTAGGAGAAAAGCTGTAAGGTAGCCCCAAAATGGGGCTTATAATAGAACCTGTTTGCAGTTTCACATATAGCAAGATAAAGCCATCTCTCTATAATCACCCTCACTGAATGATGGGCTCCGTAGGGTGCCTATAAATAAGGACAAAATGTCAGTGGAAGGCTGATGTTATTATAGCTTTATTTCCTGCTAACATTTGGACAGGGGTTGTACTGACCTCCCAACCTTGAATCCGTGCTAGCTGTACAATTTACTTATGAGAACACTTCTTTTCCAAAGGCTTCCCATGAAATCATCTCTGGGGGAGAAATTTATCTTCCCAATATGACAACCTTCTTGATACCTAAACAGAGAGGTCCCAGCCATAACTTTAGAGTACTCCTGTGTGCTCCTCCCCTGCTCTCTCCTCCCTACATCAGGTCGTTGGGGGAAGGTAAATCCCTGCTCCATATCCACATTTTATTACTCTGTCAAAGAAAATCCCTTTTCAGTATTTTTACATCACAGTATGGATCTAAATTTAACTTAGACATCCAGAATAATAAATGTGTGACATCAAGCAGATTTCCCTTACATGATTGAGTATTATAATCAGGGAAACAGAGTATTAACTGACACAAAAAGTATGAATAGGAGGGTAAGAGTCTCAAGACGAGAGGGGAAAATCATTATACCTGGAGATATACAGCAAGACCACCAGCAAGCAAAATTTGTCATTGAAGCCTGCTGCTAGTCCTGGCATTAGCTTTCGCTTTTTTGAAAAAAAGAAAAAAGTGCCAGTTCACGACCCTCTCCTTCCGTACACAAGGAAACTAAGACTTTACAGGCCGAGTTGAAAACACAAAGAACAGAAAGTTCTCCATTCAAGCAAATGTCAGGCTCAGAAGTAAAATTGCTCTTTTCAGAAAAAATCCTACGAAAAACAGTCTTCTGACTACTAGAGATTAAAGTGTAGCTCAATAATACCAGTTAATACATTAGCAGCATAAGAGATTTCATAGATAATATAGCATGAAGCTACAAACATATGTAAGCATGATTTTTATTGGCACTTGTGTTTTTACTGTATGTATAATGATCTGCCTGTAGGAGCTTAGATGTACTGTCTGGTGAATACAGGCAAGAAATACAAGCTACCTACAACCAGGTACTGGTTTGAAATACCCATTCCGTTTTGTATTGATATGACTATCCAATGGAGGGTTAAGACTGCAGCCCATCTCAAACAGATGTATCAAAAGATAGGTATAAATCCACTACAAGTCTGCACGATTTTGTATACGTGCAAGTGTCTCCTAAGTATAGATCTAATTGCCTTGAATTCAGAGCAGATAGCTACACGCCTCTGCAGACCCGGGACTCAGTTAATTCAACAATCTCTAAAAGATTACCTTAGATGTGAGCTGCTCATGAATAAGGAGACAGCCTTTAATAAGAGCACTTGACTTTTTTTGATTTTCTTTTTGAATGTGGCTCTAGGCTGTTTATCATTTCCGCTGCGTGTAGCCTGGTTGGCAAGAGAAGTGTTTTCTGGCACGGTTTGCACTTCTTGTTCCTCCACTGCTCCAGATGTAGCAGGAAGGTTTGCCTAAGCAAATCCTCATCCCCACATGTCTGAAGGATACTGCTCTCAGCAGCTTATTTCTACAGCCCTTGCTGCCCAATCGCCTGCCAAGCACTCGCTTCAAAGGCACCTACACAAGCAGAATATATTCTACCCAAAGCTTATTACTTTTGGCTCCTTAATTTATTTGCTCAGTAGTTTATCTTCTGTGCTCATTTGTTAGCACACGTGTACAAAGTACAGTAGAGACAGGGCAAAAGTTACCATCGCCAGTAAGAAAGGCAGCTATGACCTGAAAAGCAGAAGGAGGAAAAACACATATACAAAACCAATCGATTCTAACTGTCTAGTAAAGCTCAGTTTTCCATTTCCTGTAAGGCAGCTAGAGGCACATTAGCACTTCTTGCACCTAAAAATTTCTAAACACTCAGACCACAGAGAAGTCATGAGCTTTTTAATAAACCAATTAAATACCAAAACCAAACACCAGTGACCATATATCAAATGCAGTGTCCACACACAATGAAAAAACAAGTCTAATTTGTCCCATTATTAATATTTATAGCTAACATTGGGAAGGAGATGCCCATTAGAGACCACCACTAAAAGAGTTCTGGAAGTGCTCTGTGTACACAGGAGAATGATATTCTACTGAACAGAGAGGATGAGGTTTATTCCACCTAACTTTTAAGGTTCTTGCTAAATATTTCCTCCTCACTAGTGCTTTAAGCCCTGTGTTCTCCTGAGGTGGACATAACCTTGTGACAAGCCCATGGAACAAGTCAGTTTGTGTGACATGTTGTTTCATTCCATATAAGCTTCACGTTCCTCTCTGTACTCTTACAGGTAGTGCTCTGCTATGCCATCACCAGTAGATAATTTATGACAGCTGCAGTCACTCATCATTCTCTTCCATTTAACTTGAAACATTAGCTTTACATGATGCAAACCCTATCTCTTGACCATAACCAGATCCTTCATTTGTTGAACTGCCGCGTCCAGGTAGAGGTTTTTAAATTTAAGAAAGAAATTAAATAAGTCTGAAATGCATTCCCCAAAACGCTGCCCAGAAACTTATACCTCTAACAAAGTGTCTGTAAAGTTTAGAACACAACATTTTTGTGGGCACCATTGAGCAAGAAAATTCATTTATCTAATAAAGGAAATTTTACAAAGTATATTAGACAGAATAAAATATAATCTCTTACAGGAAATCTCACCCATCTGCAGCAGTATTAGAAATATATCCTAGCACTGGAAGTATGCAAAGCTTATGTAATTCTTTAATACTAGAAAGTGACATCTCTATCAACTTCTGTGCAGCAAAGTCAAGAAGTTTAGCAAGCTTATCTGCAGCTACAGGGTTAACTTTTTCATTTAGTTGAATTTAACATCAAGGAGATTCCTGCAATTTGACTATGTGAAAAGACCAAGTTTACTAAATAAAAGGCTGCATCATTTATCATTCTGTGATAATAGCCAATACTAGATGGTTCTATGAGACAAACAAGTGAACTTTAAAAATCCAGAACACCGGTTCTGTTATAACACAGTTGTATTTCATTTTTGTTTAATTTTCTTCCTTCTGTTGTTTTAAGAAGGATATGTAATATTTGGTTTGAATAAAAACTGTGTTTGTCTGTCAGATAACATCCTGCTAATATAAATACCCAGTTCTCAAACACTCCAGTTTTTATTCAAATTTCCAACATCTGCTCACAATAAAAATGCAGCAGGAATGAGAACATGCCTGCTACTGGAAAGCACTGCTTACTCTGCACAGTTGTCATGCCTTTGCAGAGATATCTTCTGTAAATGCAGAATATATACACACTGCACATGCCCACTCATGGCCAATAAGTTTGTCTCAAGGTTCACTTCTGTTCCAACAGGAAGGTCAAAAGAGGTCAGGAGTTCCAAGCAAGCCTTCGCTTGCTTAACAAAGCTGATAAGTGAGACAGAGAGAAGCAGCTTCCTCACATTGCCTCTGCCTTGCAGCGCTTCAGTAATGGTGCATGCAAGTAAAAGTATAGGGATGCCCGGAGCAATTTGCTTTAGAAACACACTCTGACTCTCATGGGCTCTGCCTGTGGACACCAGGCTCCCACTCAGGAGCTGGGACAGCAGCACTATGCGGTCTGCATGTTAGAGGCAAGTATTCGTCCCCTTTACTAACTTATAAGTTGTTAAAACATCAGTACAGGAGAAAAAGGTAGATCCTACAAAATGATCCCCATTTTCTTCTGAGGCTGTAGAACTGTTCCTGGAAAGCTTTCTACAGATTAATCATTGGCTATTGCTATCATCTTCCAGGCCTTTACTTTTTCTACCTCCAAAATATTTGCATTATCTCTATGAATGCAAAGAAATATCTTCTCACGCAGCTGAACCTACCAGGAAAGAATAAAGACACAGCAGCTTCTGAACATTTTCAATTTCCAAAGCTTCACATAAGTCCAGCTTTATTCTTAATATGTACTCATGCACCAGTGTTTTGACTAGTTTTGTATTTCTTACTCTAATAATAGATAATGCTAATTCTTTTTATAGCAATTTTTTATACTGATTTCATCTTTGATAGTGAAATATCAACAGAATTTTCTATTTCTCAATCACTACCTATTTGATTTTAAGTTTTACTTATTAATACCCTGAGTTCATAAATGAATCTATTCTGTTCAACTACTATACATACTTCTTCCTTATATTTTAAAGGCAAGCATAGACAGTATCTAGTCATTTTCTGATAAAAACCCACAAAAACTGCTTTAGTCATCCTCCTGTCTCAGACTATAGCAGCAATTCTCTTTTAATGTCCAATTAAAGGCATTACTGTGCAATGTCCAGCCCAGACCTTATTGCAGCTTCAGCTTACATGACCATTTAAATTAGAATTGGAATAACATGCAAGTGAAATAGGAAAGCAGTATTAACCTGTCCAGCATTAAGAGCTCTAGGATCCCAGCTGGAGTGCAAGAGAATAATGTTCTTGGCATCAAAAGCTGCCAGAAGCTTTATGTATGCACACACATGCACAAAACTTGTTTTTAAACATATTTTGAAATGAAAATATCAACGAAAGGTTCAAACGTAAAAATAACTTGGTGGAATTTTGTAACAGGTTGTCTGTTAGAATATATAGGACATAATTCACCCTGGAATCTCCTGTGTTGTCTAACAGTTTGCAATAAGTCCTTCTTCAACTCAGACATATGCTCCTCCTTTAGTACATTGGTTCCCAGGTCCATATTAAATTCAAAGAAAATGTAAGAGGAAAAAACCCAGAGCAACAGAAATTGTTAAAAGAGGTCATATGGTATTTACTCAAGTAAATTGAACATGAAACTGGCCAAAGAAAATCTGATTATGCTTAGTTGCTGTTTCTTCTTAAAAATTATGTTGAGTATGTGAGCAACTGATCTGTATTTAGCAAGGAAATATGTAGCAAGCACTCGGTATTCAGAGGCTAATTAGATTTTATTGAGAACATACCAAACATTACCTTTTTTCATTTGTGAATGGCAGATTACCAATTCACCATTCTGCTGCTATGGCAATACCCGCAGCAAATAACAGCAGATAAATGGGATTTCACATGCGCTCCATCAAGTGCCTCCTTCTGGACACATCACTCAGAGCAGCGTTCATTAGCCAGATCAAGACAGTTACTTTACACTGGATTTGATGAATGCCTATACATGCAAAATATTACAACACATTGAGCAGTGTGAGCATCACAGCCTACTCAGAGTATTATTCGGAGTCAGATGGTTCTACCCTATTAGTAAAAGTCCAAGTATTTCACAAATCCTTTCATATATTTTTTTCTTTTGTACATGCTCATGGAAAAGTTAGAGCAAAGAATGATTTGACATTTCTTGTTACATAGCTCTTCATCATTTCACCCTTAAAAGACTGATGGCTTTCAGGTAGGTGACAACATTAATAAGCAGAAAAAGCATTTGTACTCAGTGAATTATCACAAGAGTGGGTTTGGCTTTCTCCCTTTCAAGATCAGCCAGGAATCCAAGGACTTTACTAATAAGGAACAGATAATTTTAAGCAGCTGCATTATGTGATATAAGAACAAGTGCTCCCCATAGGTTTAACTTATTCTTGTCAATGAAAAAAAATTGTAAATGCAAAGTTAAGTACTTGAAGATGCCCGGCAGAACCTGCTACTCCCAGAATTAAAGTAATCAACAGTTATTAGATAATGTGGGCAGGAAGGACAAAAATTACAATCTCGCATTTTAGCCATTTCCCCCTGAATATCAATTATATATGAACAGAAAATGGCTAATGTGTTCCAAGCATCAGCAGCTCTTTTGGCAGAAGCAAGTGTTGTAAGGGAGAGAAAATGAGGTGATGCTTTCAAAGTTTAAGGGTTTCAGCTAAGGAGCCTGGCCTGATCAAGGGCTTTGCTAGTCAGGAACATTTGGAAGGAGCCCCAGCCCAACCTGTGCCTCATGCACCAATCAATCATTGGGCATAACATGATTCAGGGAATAAACCCAATTCTGTCTGTACCCGTAATAGAGGAAGGGATTCAGCAAAAGCCATATTGACACTGAAAACAGATGTGGTGGCAGACTTCAGAGGGCCCTTGCGATGCCTGCAGGAAGTAAATCTCAGCATAAAGGAGGAAAAGAAGAATACAGCTGTTATTTTGCTGTCTATACCTGATAAAAAAAAAGGATGCATTTTGGCTATTTACTTAGACAAATGAAGCTAATTACCTTATTTTCTCATGTATAGTTGGTGCTTCAAATAATTTGCACTCTCAGTATTTTGTTCTAGAGATGTGGTTATTGGAGCTCATCATCAGATGAAGTTTTCATACAACTCACATGAAACAAACCAGAGAGATTAGAAAGAGAACAAAGACAGGAAAGCTTCAGGAATAAAAGGAACATTCATAGGAGATCAGCAAACTCACATTTAAGCTTTTTTCTTAATTCCTTCTGTCTACAGATAACCACATCATTGTTCAATTGTAAGATTTTTTAAGACAATGTACAGATTTTGTACATGAGTATACATATTTCATCACAGAAGATGAACCGAATACATATTTATTAAACAGAAAACATGTCTGTCACAGTCCATTTTTCTTACTATCCTCATGCTGTGGGAAAACACAACTAGCCTTGGGAGCAATGGAGAAGAAACGAGCAGAAAGGAATTCTGCTCTTAGTTTCGTAACAAAAAGATAAACCGCAGATCTCAGAGCAACATTTTTCTGCTTACTGCTCTAATGCTGTTTGAAAACTTAAAAAATAGCTTTTTAGATTACACAATATGTAGTGAATGCTTACTGCTCTAATGCTGTTTGAAAAGTTAAAAAATAGCTTTTTACATTACACAATATGTAGTGAATGGAAGACAAATCTACTCGATGGAACACTAGCACAATATAACCCAAGAGGAATATTTATCACTCTGCAGGTTATCAAGCCATAACCTCAGCTTCCCTCATCTCTAACGTTTAGCATACATTACATACAAATAGAAACAAGACTGTCCAAGGACAACATCTTCTCAAACCCAGGGGCCTGTAGAAGGAAGAAAAGCCCTTCAAATAATTCCATGTTCTTCTTCTAAATCCATTCCTCCCTTTGCTATGCTGCAGGATCACGGGATACCGACAGACATGGGGTACGCGGTGGCTCCGCACCACTCCGGAGTGTACCCGGTCCACATGCAGCTCTACGAGGCCTGGAAGAAGGTGTGGGACATCCGCGTGACCAGCACGGAAGAGTACCCGCACCTGAAGCCCGCACGGTACAGACGGGGCTTCATCCACAATGGCATCATGGTACACTGCACTTCATGCTTCATAGCAATATTACTTTCAGTGGCTCAGAAGGAGGCTATTTTTAACCAAACGCTTCAAGTTTTAGAGCGATCATTAAAATTCTGTGATGGAGGGTTTGTAAGGATGCCAAAAGAGCATATTTGTTTTGCAGCCAAAAAAAATTATCAAAGACTTTGGCAACTACAAATGTAGAGCTCATACTCAATGTACTTCTAGTCCAGTCAACTATCAACTTAGTTATAAATGCGTATTTTAAAATTCATTAAACTACATAAGACCTATATTTCAAGGTCAGGTTCATGTTTATGCATAAAAGGATTAGAAATACACCCACTGGGAAGATGAACAGGTGTAAGTAATCTCCTCTAGCAAATATGACACTTCTCCCAGGCCAAGTTTTGTTTCTGAGACACTTTTGAAACTCCCATAGCCAGGGACTGGACATGAGCCTGTTTCAGGCTTTATATTTGGTTAAGAGATAAATCTCCTTTGCATACAGATTTCATCTACAAGTCAATCAGAGAAACATGCAAAATCTTGGACTCTTAGCAGAGAGCTTCAGTCCTATATTGCAACTTAGAGGAAGAGAAAAAAATTCACATATGAATAATGGAGCTGACCATTGAGATGAGTGAAAGGCAATAACAAAAAAGCTATGCATAACATACTCCAAAAATTTTTTTAAGCCAGGTCTTGGGATAGGTAGAAAAGTCTCAGATCAATATTACCTATCCATATGAAACCAATGTTTTCATCCCCTGAACAAGACAAAAGCCACGTGCCTTAATCAAAATTACTAAGTTACAGTACACAGTCCAGTTACTATTGTATTAGACTGAAGTACATTTACATAAGTATTAAAATGTATTGCCAAATACAATTTATTATTTTTGATTAAACTGAGTTTAAAAAGAAAAAAAAGTGATTGGTGGGAAACAAGGGTGAATTATACTCAGACATTTATTAGGCAGTATCCCTAAGCCCTAAGTTTTTTTACTTACTGCTTCAGTGACCTTTAATTAGAAAAAAGCTAATATATCTCTAAGAACAAGATGTTTTAGTTAAGTGTATCTTCCCAGATGTGCTATCTTGTGGAATTCTGGCACCTAATCTCATGATTTATAGTGGGACACAGATCTGACCTTGGGTGAGTCTCCTGCAAGTATCCTGACAGCTCCTGTGTGTATTTCAACAGCAGGAATGAGGAGTTAAGTTGATTTTCAGGACAGAAGAGGTTTGAAGCAACAGTTCTTTTAGGGTCTGCAGCCTTGAATACAAATTGTGTTTGGTGTCTCAAGAACAGCAAGATTAATTGCCCGAGACAGTGAAGATGGCCAAGAAGCACTATTTATCTTTTAATAAACTAACCTTGCTAAAGAAAGAGAGGTTTAGATTTTTTCCCCCTCCTCCTTCTCTCTTCCCCCTTCCCAACACCACAAAACAAACCTTTAATTATTATTGCATGAGATGAATAAACCAGTCTGGATGAAAGCTTAGGACACATCTGCGTTGCAGCTTTTCAGTTGGCATCTGGAATTTCACATCTGCACAATTGCATTTGCTTACAAGGAGAGCAGAGAAAGCACAAGAGTCCATAAACAAACCAGAACAGAGAGTTAGGAAGGGCTGGAGGTTGGGTTTTTTTGAGTTGCTGAAGGGATTAGGATGAATGTAAATTTTCAGAAATCAGTTCATGTCACAATGGCACTCTCACTTTGTTCTCAGGTGCTGCCTCGACAGACCTGTGGCCTTTTCACTCATACAATTTTTTACAAGGAATACCCTGGAGGTCCTCAGGAACTGGACAAAAGTATCCAAGGAGGTGAACTCTTCCTCACCGTTCTCCTGAATCCTGTATGTATCCTCTTTTGCTATTCTTGGAACAAACTGAACAACAGAAAGGAGGGAGGAAAGGAGATTTGTTTTCTTTAATCCTGCCTAGGAAATAATCAGGACCCCTTGCTCTGAGGTATGCAGCAGTTCAGGAAGAAATAACATCTGCTAATTTCTGACCTCAGATCCTACCCATAAGACAAGTTACTAGAAAATGCATTCATTACATTTTCAAACTGTTTCCCAGCCTGTCTTTGAATACTGGTAAAGGCAGGAAATCACTGAATTGTCTAATCCAGATTGAAAGAAAACAATAAGTATAGAGCAAACCACATGATCTTACTTGCCCTTTTTGCTCCTTCTCTAATCTTGGCTCTAGAGACATTTCTGTCACACCTTAATGGAAAGTCCAGGACTTCAGGCTAACCAAGATTCCCCATTGTGATTTCTTAAAAACAAGTTTTGTATAGAAAAAGAAAAAGGAAGTTTGAACAGTGCCATACTAAGACATCATACTGTCAAATTCATGTTTTTGGGTACATGTGGTAAGTGTGATGGGTTTTTGCTAAGGATTGAAGAGTAGAAGTTGAAAGACTACAACTGCTAGTTTGAGGCCATATTTCTCTTACCAAGAAAGATCTACAGTGTCTGAGATAGCAGACCAGAGATGGAAAGAGAAGAGACAATGAGAAAGGAGAAAAATATACACACTAATTTTTGCCGTTGTCCTCCCTTTTGCCTCTTCTACCCAAACAAGGCTTACTACTGGCAAGATAAATGCCTTGTGTCCTGCAAGGTGGCCTAATTCTCCGTGGTTTTAAATTACAGCACTGATTGACTTCTCTACAGAGTTAAAGAAGTCTCCTTTGGAAGTGGCTTTCAAATTCAGGTCACTTGTTTTTAGACACCTAAATATAGATTTTGGTGTCCTATAATTAGATGCTTATGTGTGCAAGTTTTGGCTGGGGAACAGGTTGGTGCCTGAGCCAAAGAGATTTTGTTTAAAGAAATAGGACACCTCTGTTAGGATTTTTCTCTATACCAGGTGTGACACTGGGGTAAAAACAACAAAATAAAATCCCTATCTGTCCTCTTTACCTGAGGTCTTGCAGAGGGGCTTTTCTTCTCCTACTTTTCTTGAGCATAATTTGGCTCCTCATTGTCTTGAGATGCTGTTGGAGTTTATCCTTACCTTCATCATACTTTGACTATTACCACACATCTTTCACTTATCTGAAGTTTCTCCTAGATGTAGAGATTGTTCTTTCATTTTAAGAGACAGACTCAAAATCCTGGGTCAATTTGGCTTTATACATCTACTTAATTTTGCATTCCCAATGTTTCCAGCACACTTATACCACTTCCCTTTGTCCTCCCTACACACTTTTCCTCTAATCTTTCTTTCTTGAGCGTGGCAAATAGCTTTGCAGTTGCTCAGTCCATTACAAATCATAACCTTCGGAGGTTTTAAATAATTGTGTTTAAATACTCTTCCTAAAAGCAGGCTGGTGCTATGGTAAAAAGGACTTTGTGTATTGGAAACATCCCACAGCTCTTTGTGCTGCCTTTCCTTGGGGAAAGGCCAAGCTCCTGGCCCTGAAGGCCTCAGTGCAGGTAGAGGGCTGAGCACCCTGGTTGCACCCTGGCCCGCTAACCACAAACACACGGAAAACACAAGTACTGATGACATTCCAGGAGTGATGCACCAGAGATAATCTCCCTATGAAGGCAATCTGCAGTGGCATGCAAGGTGTTCTGGATTTAGCTACAGATCTGTGAAGTCCCTGACAAAACTAAAAAGCTGTTTTTAGAAACAGGAAGAGTGGGAAGGATTGAGGAGGTTTTCTTTAATGCTCACTACAGGTACTTGTTTTGACCAAGCTTGGTTCTAATATCTTGAAAGTGCAATATGTACTGTATGGTAAGGTTTGAAAAAAGTTTAGTATCTATATTGCTAATGCTTCATTTCCCTCCCCATCTACCTCTTAATTTTCTATCTTCCCTCCTTAAAACTGGTATTCTACTGAGCTGAGCCACACAACAAATACTGGCATGCTCTCCCCTAACTCAATTAAGTAAAAATTTGTTCTAATATAGTGTTTACTCAGATAGGAAGAAACAAAACTTAATTATATGCAAGCTGAAGAAAGATACACTAAAAATACCTTACCATCATTCAAGTCAGGTTGGTACAATACCCTGTGTGCTGCCTAGCAAGAGACATCTAGCCTCATTTCAGAAGTAGAAAATGTAGGAAATGAAGTCATCCACGTGCATAGAGCCCCAACCACTTTTACCTTTGAGTGTAGTATTCTGCTGTGCTGACAGCTCACAGAGCAGCAGGGAGGTCTCTTACCTATGGTGGGCACAATTGAGAACTGGTGCGTGGATCCTAGATCCACAGTATCTTCTGAAAAAAAGCTCTGTTCAGGCCTATTCCGCTGCTCAAGTGCAAGTTCAGTTGAAAACATATGCTTGGAATGCCATGTTTAGCCCAAAGGGGCATCAGCATTGCAATAACAACGACAGGCTTCCCAGTGTATAGCCTAGAAGTCTTTCACAAGCTTGAGATCATTAGTGAACTTCTCTAGTATGTGAAAACCAATTTATGCAGTTTTGAGAGTTTTCAAGGAACGGTACAGCATAAAGCAATGTGTGCTCTCCAAAAGGATTATAGAAATAGCAACTATGTGCAGTGAAAAGGCTTTTCCAAATGACAATTATAAAAATATTCCATTTTTGTTGAGTCACATAGAATGAGATGCCTAGTGCAACTCAGGAATAGAAGCCATTTCCATAAAATATAATCCTAACTAGAACACATAGCACCCCTCGATGTAGGCTGTTTTATGTCTCATCACAGTGATCCTATCTCAGGCTTTACTGGAAAGGAGCTGTCTGTTCATTGTTTATTTTTGTATGGCATATAACCACTGACATTTGAAAATATGTATTTTCTTTCACCCTATAAAAACAATGGCCTTGCTCAGAAGAGACTTGCTCAAGTAGAGTAGCTCCTATTGAGTTTACAGGATTGCATACATGCCTTCCTTACTGGGAACTGGTGTCAGCCCATGGGGGCAAGTGCTGTGCACGTGGCAGAAGGAAAAGGAGCCCTCCTGCAGTAACAACACGCTCCTGCAGTGCAAAGATGGGGACAAACTATTCCTGCTTGCTGAAGAAAACTGAACATACTTCCATAGCTCCGCCAGGCTACCATGACAACTAAAGTTACCTACAAATTATATGTGTTAAAATATAAGTATAATAAAAGAAAAAAATTGAGTCCAAGAATAGCCCCTGGATAGAAATCTCCCAGCACAACTTGTCACCTGTCCTGCTATGCTCAGTTTTTCACCATCCTGGTGATTCTGGAAAACAGGAGCAAAAGGAGGGCCTGGATCCATAGCACAGCAGGTGACTGCTTCAGGGACCACCACCTCCACTGCCATGCACACTCTCCCACCACCAGCAAAGTTGAGCACTGAGGGGCTTTCCAGATGAGTTCAGCCCTGGTCAGTGCTGTTTTGTGCAAAGCTCCAGTTATTTTTCCTCACTTTTACCACTTACTACTTTTTAAAAACAACTCCTACCAAGTGCTTGGTGGTTCATACAGATATATTTTCACTTTAATTTATGAACTCTAAGGATGACTCATGTCTGGCAGAGATGATTTAGAGGCATGCAGAGGAGGGAAAAATTCCTGCCCGACAGACAAATCAAGCCAGTTTTGAGTTTCCATGTGGGTGGCAAGAATTCCCAAGCAGACATTCCCAGGGCCTGGGTAATGCTAAAGGCTCTTTGAGCATTGAGTTTGGGTTACCTCTTCTGTACGTGCAGCCCTCTAAGTAAAGCTAGTAGGAAAAGTCACAGTGAACACACTAGGTTTGAATTAAAGCTGAACAGGGAAACTAATTCAAAAGTTATCTAGCTCCTTTCAAAAGGGCTACATTTGTTTGAGGGCTTAAAATATTAACAAGAAGCTTTCAATCTGTAAATAGGAAATGCACATAGAGTTTGACATTGATTAGATGTTACACTGACTGTTGGAGTCTTCTTTTACTGTCTATTGCAAAAAAAATTAGCAGTAAAACTTTCAACGGAAATATTTTCTTCACTCTGGCCAGATAAGATTTAGCATTTCTATCACAGTTACATTATTAGGTTCAATGTTACTTACTTTGGAGCTTGACAGTCTCAGAAGTCAGTTATTCACATTATCCCAATAAGAGCAGAACTAAAGAGCAGAGCATCAGCACTTCCACATCAGTGGTGAAAATAAAGCAGTGTGAAATAAAGCCTAACCATTGCAATCAGCAGAAGGACACCAAGAAAGACAGACAACCAAAACTATCAGTCAAAAAGTACAAAAATTACGAAGTTGCTTAGCATCTATCTAATTTTCTATATTTTTTTCTATACTAAGAATCAAATTGTTGTCACTTTGCTGGAGAGCAAGTATTTCTATACTCATTCTAGTTAGATCTTAAAATACTAGGTACTTAAGACACATCTTCAAGCTGGTAGTTTTTTTCCCAGACTATGAAAGCTTTGGCAGTGCTGGTCTTCCTCTTGCTTTGTCTCTTACAGACGTTAAGGTTGAATCAAAAGCCTGGTGTGGGTGTATTGTTGTACAGGCTGCAGCAGCAGCAGCCTCCAGGCTGCATTAGCAGATTCCAAAAACAAGCACACCAGCAGAAGTAGGAGAGTTTCAGAACCATTAGGTAACACTTATTTTAGTCTAAGTTCTTGTAGATTTTTTTTATTTTTATATTTAAATCAGACTAGAGGAATATCATGGCCTTAAATATCTGAATTTAGTGCTATAGTTACATAAGCATGACAGAAAATCACTTGGCCCTGTGCAGCATTGCAGGAATCTGATCCCTTGAGAAAAAATAATTCTGAAGTTTTCAGCAAGAACCTAAGTTTCTGCTGCTTCAGCAGAAAAATAGCTTATTTAAGCACAATTTCTTTCACTTTAAAAAAAAACTAAGCTGTGACTTTTCATTTCTGTGACTTTCAGCCAGCATTTCCTTTTATTTTGCTTCTTATTTACTTCATTTAATTTCCCTCTAGAATATCTACCCATTCCCATGATGTGTTTGGGGAATTGTTCCTCTTTTCTCATATCATTAGCACAAGGCCATACTGCTTTTGTCTTTTTATCACTTCCCTTCAAACTGCAGCCAACTTCACATGCTCTTCTGTGGTCCTTGACATACTTGGTACAGGGAGAACACAAGCTAACTCACCTTGCAACCCATCTGCAATAAGATTCCTTCTTGCTTTTGCAAGTTTTGCTATGAAAGCTGTGATGCACCTGTCAGAATAATCTAAGTATCATGGGCACATATATCACCTGCTATTATGAATAAAATCAAGAGCATGAGGCAGAATGGAAACAATAGTATAGGCAGGTCAAATTTACTTTTTCTGCTTTAAAAATATAAAACTTTTAAATTTATTTTATTATAAATGCTTCAACTGAAAAAGTCTTCGTAATACACAGTTCTTAAAAATACTCCAACAACAAAATAACAATTTGAAGAACTTCCTTGGTTTAATTTCTCTATGGATTCACTACATTCATGTCTAGCTCAGAAATCAGTGGGTTCACTCTATGTTCCCTGACCATTGGTCTTCACTCAGTCTCCTGAGAAATGCACACTCTTACAGACTGTGAGGTATATAGAGACATATAGATATATCACATCTTCAGTATCCTCAAGGCCTTTCCAGAATCTGTTTTCTAGTTTGCCTTCCTTTACTCTCCCAATTCACAAACAATAAAGAACCATTATAAATGTTTAACAAGGAAGATAATATTTAAGGCTATATTTATTAGTTTATCAATCCTTACAAACAAGAGTAGGAGAGTCATTTCTCAAAGCAAAAAGCTTTTTATTAGGCTAGCAAGAGACAACACAAAAGGCATCTCAAATCAAACAGCAAAGCAAAAATACCAGGTTTTGAGAAGACCCAGCCAAACCCATTTGTTGGGTTTAGTAGGCAGTTAATTAGATTTACTTGCCACAGCCTGGTGCCATTGATATCTCCCTAATCTGTCCATCTCCAAGACATGAAGGCCAACACTGCCTGCCTCCACTGCCCCTTCCATTTTCTGCTGACCTCTAGCCATGTTTCAGTGTCACAGCCAGGAGTTCTCCTGACAGCCAACATCAACTTAACCTTAAAACAGAGGTAAGGGCACACCTGCTTTATGTGCAAGGACAAAGTTTCCTGCAAACAGCAACACAACTTTCAGTTAAATTCTAAGAGTAGAAAAGTTTATACAAAGTGGAAAGTGCCTGAACTCACCACCTCAAGCATTTCTGTTCCTGTCCTGAGTGTGGCGGGGTGTAATAAATCAAGATTTTCTGCAGCCTGAACCAAGGAGGTTAGACATTCCTCAACAGATTCCCAAACACCAGGCAGTTCATTGCATTCAGTGACTTCATTCATGAGAAGTCTTCTCCTGTTTTACTTCTTACTTTGCTGCCCACATGAATTTTGAGCCAACTCTTTTTACTTGCTCTTACAAAGCAAGTTATCCAGCCTTCCACTGCCTCCTTCCATGAAATACTTGCACAGGTCACGGCATTTTCCAGATAGCCCCATCGCTATAGACAGTGCATCTCAAGACACACTCATACCTTGTGCAGAAAGGCTTGTCTTCAAAGCCAAAAAAAACCACTCACAACTGGTAGCAAGTTTTTTTTTTAAAAAAAAAGGTAGAAAAAGAAAAATTTAAACACTGATTTTAAACTCTTCTTCCTACTTCAGTTAAACACAGTTTAACTGTTAAACCTAACGGTTCAGTTCAGTTAAACCTAAGAAAGGTCTCACATGGATCTCAGTCAGATTAGTTTCTTTTGTGGGAATTTAATTATGGAGAGTGAGATCAGGCTTGTGACTGAAAGTTAACTCAAATGAAAAGGAGCTACAGCCAGTCATCATTATTCTAAATCTGAAAAAAATGTAATCACATATTGCAGAGATAGGCAAATTCTTTGCAAGTGTCAGGGGATGCTTTTAATTTTCAAGGCCACTTAAATACATGTGCGCTTTTAAAAAAAATCTCTCTGTAACTAAAGGGTTATTGCTCATTTCCAGTCTGTCAGACCTAGATGTGGC
>JAVCKT010019229.1:0-14136 GCA_032273925.1 Rhynchotus rufescens | reverse complement strand
GTTTTTTTTAATTTATTTTTTAAATAAAAATTCAAAAAAAAAAAAAAAAAAAAAAAAGGTTTTATTTACCTCTTTCCAAATAATGTTCTGCCACATCCCATTTCTTAGAACTGGAAAGAAAAATTAAAATCAGATCAAAATAACTTCTGAACAGGCAAAAATACTTCTGAACAGGCAAAAATAAGCAAGAGGGGATGTTAACTGGAGTGGGAAACACATATCAGAACAAGTACATTTCAGAAGTTAGGAGCACAGACTGTCCATTACCCATGACTGTAGACATGAGCATCCAAGAAAGAAGCAATCTATTCTTAATAATAAGCAAGTCACTATCATTGTCTCCTCAAGATTAGCTAGTGGCCTGACTTCTTCCTGGCCTCATTTCACACTAACACACAAAAAGTCAGCACCACTGCGCACCTGAGCACTGAACTTCCTTAAAACAAAGGGAATGATTGTCAATCTGCTCCAGGACACGTACTCATCATATGAAATGGTTTATCACAGAGTTTTTGGTTCTCGCCCTGTTCCCACCTTTGACTCGCTTTGAGGAAATAACTGAAGCAAAAGGCCTTAACTGACTGACCCATCCAACCCCACTCGCACCTCAAGCTCCAGCCCTATACAGGGAGCTGAGTGTCAAGCAGGCTCTAAACCCTGCTGATAAGGAGACATTGTCTTTGGTGGAAGCCCTAAATGCTAAAGTCAAAACAAAAAATAGATGCCAGGATCAGCACACAGGTTTATTGCTCTGGTTCCTTCTATCTTCTGAGCTGTGTTTGATCTGTGCTTTGCTCAGTTCAGAATTCAGGAGAGAATCTGAGCCCAGGATCTCGAGCAACAGATATGGACCCACAAGCCTTTATCCAGGAACCTAAACCCTCCAAGACAGACCACAGTGTTCGGCATCCCCTGCTCCTAGTTTTAAGCAGCTCCCACCCACAGATGGATCATGTGGCTGCAGGCCAGCACGCAGAGAGCAAGTTCAGCACTCATGAACCTGGCCTTTGTGTACAGTCATTTGCTTTCTTGTTCCAGAAGAGCTCACCTTTCAAGCTACTGAATCAAATTAACTATTAATCAGTCAAGCAGCTAAGGTTGTCTATCCTTGCTTACTGTGATAAGATGCCTTAAAGATGTTTATTAACACATGTTCTGTCTAACTACAAATGAATGAGACAGAATTGCCTATCTGACCTTTGAAAGAGCAGCCTTTCATACGACCTATAACAAGGCCTGTTGTGCTACAGCCAGGAAAGTGCAGATTTCTCAGGGCTAATAAATGTGGTGCACTCATAGCTGCCTCCCAGCAGACCATGGAAGAGAAATCACCTCCAAGAGCAGGTAAAGCAGTGCTGTCTTTGAGAGCCATTAATGTAGAGTCTCAACCATAAACTTCTCAGGCATGAAGGAAAAAAAAAAGATACCTCCCTGAAAGCAATCCTGTGAACATTTTTCCTTCATAGCTCAACTAAAAGGCTAGTGGATTGTTGGGTTTCCTCCACCTCTTTAAATAATTCTCTGTTTTTTTCACACTTGAGCTAAATTTGGGAGGAAAGGAAGCTCCTCAAAGCTCACTTTCTTATGTTTTCATCTTGAACAGTAAATTGCAGTGAGTGATATCCAGAAATTGCCTGAGGAGCAGCAAAGGAGCTGTCCAACAGGGATCACTGCAGTCCTATGTTCTCACACTAAGTCCAGCTGCCACGAAGTGATCGGCCTCAGCACAAAGCCAGCTCTTCACATTTCCTGCACAGTTTTTCAATTAAGGCACTTAAAAATCCAAGTGGTCTTTTCCAGTATTCCATGTCCAGCAGTTTCCAGGAAGTTGAGGAAAAACAGAAGTTTAGAGGGAGAACAGGCTTTTAGAGGAAAGCTTCTCCCTTCGCTGACATTTGGAGCAAGCAAGCCCAGAGAATCTCCTCAGTTCTTCCTGCATTTTAAGGGTGGTGACGTTTAAGAAGAATGTTTCTTTTTTAAATCCTTTAAAATTCTTAGCTTTCAAAGATAAATATATATATATTATATATATTTCAAAGTTTCAAAGAATATAAAATATCAAGATAAAGGGTCTGGGGGGGACATAAAGGGGAATAATTTGTTTTTCTTATAGGGGAAATTATATACATTTTCAAACTCTTTTTTTAAAGCAAATTGACAAGTATTACACCATTTCCTTTACCAAGTGTTTTCAACTGCTGCAGACAAAGTCCTAACCAAACAGTAACTCACTCACAAGACAGACATTCACCACCATCATGACAGTTTAACAGCAACAGAGCTGTTTAAAAATAAGTGTTCTGACATTCACTAGTTGCACTCCAAATACTTGTTAACTTTCAGGCTGTTTAGTCTTACCTACTGTTTTCTTTTTATTTACTGCACTGTCTGCCTTATGCCGTTTCTGCAAGAAAATAAAACAAGCCATTACACCAGGATTCCAAAGCCATTAACCCCATAGCTGGAAATATGACAAACTGCAAGATGATGCATGAAGTCATTTTTGCCTTTATGTTAGATTGCAAAAAGAAAACCCACACATAAACCATATAAATCCAGAGATTTATAAAAGGAAGGAAAAAAGGAAACTTTAAAATGAGACTCCCTATGTTAGAAATAAAACTCAGACTTGGATCAACAGCAAAAAAACTCAGTCTCCAAAACTGAAACAAGGACCTGAGTGGTGGTTTAGCTAGACAAGAGATGGCCATCACTGAAATAAACAGCATGCGGAATGTGCAAGTCAAAAGCAACTTATTCATCAGGACTTGCCACAGCAAAAAGATCTGTTTATAACAAACAGTATCTAAAATGCTTAATATAGGTTTTCTGCACAGAGCTGTAGAACCTCCTGTTGAGTCAGCAGCTTTGAGAGTCAACAGGGCACTTTGTGATTGCCCAGCAATGACCTGATGCCCACTGAGATTCACAGCTTTGTGCAGCTCCATTATTTTTAGCCCCTTTTTTTTTGTCTTTAACATCATCTCCCCCAATACTCCATACTCACATAGTCTTCTATAATTTCTTTGATGCCAGCAATAGTTAAAATAAATAGCAATGGCACCAAGGTGGTATATCTTCCTGTCGGAGAGACATCAGGAATTTGCTGTGAACAGAAAAAACAAATCCATTACATGCTTGTATTTAAAATAAGTTCCCAGCAAACTTAGAATTTTATAAAAAGCTCTGACAAGAGAGAAGGTAGAGCCTGAATTCCAGTTTGTGCTCCATAGGTTAACACAGACATACACACAAATCAGAGATGTCAGGGCTCTGGGCAGATCTGAAGAAACTGCCATTGTAAAGTAAGAAAATGAAACTGTTCTACAGGCCTTTTATTCTTCGTTTCTCCTCTCTCCCCAGGCAAAGCATTCCAATGAGGTAAATCACAGATTCCAGGTGAATATTTACACTATCTAACAACCAACAGCTTCACAAGAATCTACCCTATTTTTCAGCATGGTCAACAGCTTCACATTTTACAATATATTATTTGTTATTTGTTTTTACTTATTAGGAAAAATAAACAGTTTGAATTTAGGAAAGATATTTTATAACTTCCATTTACCTTTTAAATACAATGTTAATGTGCCTATCTTTCAACAGCACATACCTCATTAATATCAGCATTTAATTTGTGCTTAAGTACATCTACTTCTGTGCAGTTAAACACTGAGATTCCAAGAACTTCCTCACACTTATATTACAGTTTTGCACTTTACAATGAAGGACTATACCTGCAGTAAGGCAACGAAGAGGAAGAATGCATTTGCAGCTTTTCTTATCTGCTCATACAGGAATCGAGGTAGGAACGTCACCACGCTGTACTTGGCTGTGCTGCAGGTTACAAGAGGCAGGGTTTTATTTTAAGCAGGAACTAGGCAGGAACTATGGCAGAAAACTTAGAATTAGACTTTGAAAGCCAGCGCTATAAACAGTTCAAGGCCCATACAGTAAAGGAAAGTGTAGAATATGGAGAAACAACAATTTATTTGTTTTACAAGGAAGAGCTGTGCAGGACAGAAGAGGTATCACTGAGTGGACCTAAAGGCTGATGGCTTTGCCCCTGCTGCAGGTCGGAAGGCAGGTAAGTACCAGGTGACCAAACGCGGGATTAGCCCAAACTCCAGCTCCACGGACGTGCAAGGCTGCAGCTCAGGCACTTCAAAGTATTTGTACAAATGCTCATCCCTCATCACACTCTCAAACTTGAGGGTGCTGGGCTGGGCTCACTTGAACGGGGCAGAAATTGGAAATTATTTAGGGCCCTTTTTAAAAAGTCCCTTCTCCCAGTTCGGAAGTGTCATCAGTTATGAATACTGGACAATAACAAATTTTCAGAATAACCTTTTCTGGCTGTTTCTCAAAGTTACTATGCACATATTTCAACCACCTTAACACACACACAAAAACAAAAAACTGCAATAACTGGTCGCAGCAAGCTACATCTGACATGTCATACCAAATCCAGCAACAGTCATGTGATAAACCTAGGTAGAACTTCAGAATAAGGTGCCAACATGACAAGAATATTTACATATTCACTTTCATAGTAGAGCCATGACTACATGGGAATGGCTTATACATTACCAAAAACAACCTAAAAATAGATTAGAACTATCTATTAGTGTGCCAGTCCTCATTCTCCAAACCCATTACTTACATCCCAGTGATCAACATGACTTTTTGAGGCACGTTTTGCAGCACCACAACCTTCTAGTGCTCTCCAAACAGCATGGGTGATCAAACCCATCCACAGCTTGTAGTGTCCCATTACATGGGATTATTTGATAGAATAAACTAAAACTATTCTAAGCCAACAAAGGGGGCATGGCAGCCCCCCTGGACCAGACAGAGAAGGTGTTTTGAAGAGCATTATTGCAGTGAAGAAATTAGAAACTCTTTTTTCCTAAAGCAACACAGCAAAACGCTGTCACATGGCCAAGGTGCTCTCGTATCCACGTTTGGAAAGCTGCTCTTGGCACTCTGGGGATTAAGGCTCTTTGGAAAGCTTTTCCTGTTCTCTCCCACCAGTAAGTATCTCAGAACAATTTAAATCCATGGGGCTTATAGGCTGACCCTGATACCAGTTCAAACCTGCCGCAGGAGCACAGTCCCCAGGCAGCACTAACCAACACCACCTAACCAGAAACCCAGAGCTGGCAGATTTCAGAGTTCCCTCAGATTCCACATCCCAAACACATAGAATGTTTTACAGAATGCTGAGCTACAGAAGAAACAGAATAACAATCACAAAAAAAAAAAAAAAGCTGTGTTCACATTGTGCATCAAAACCAGACACCCACAGAGTTTGCTAGGATTCTATTAGGGGAAAAATTGATCTTCGACTGCAACCAGGCTGAAACAACTTTTTAACAGGGTGCCAGTAGTTACCAACTTCCAAACGTGCCCAGCTCCAAACAATATCCCCGCTCCGACGGCTCTGCTAATGCCGACACAATAAGGCTTTCTGTTGAACGAGCTTTCCACAGGCTAAGTCCCTCCAGTCATGCACTTTGTTACCTAAGTAACACGACAGATGCTCACAGAAAAATAGGTCTGGCTCTGCTTAGACTGCAGAGCCTTCAGCTGTTGCCATGCGGACCAGGAACGGGAAGCACGTGGCCCTACAAAAAGCAGGTGTGTGTTATTATTTAAAAAGAAAGCTCCTTACGAACACAACGATGCTCCTGCCCAGCTTGGGTTGGAGCAGGTCCCCAAAGGGCCATAAGGGCAGCCAGGAGAGCCAGGGGGGGATCTCCAGCACGAGTCCAGCCACGGAGCCTCCTCAACCTGCACATGAAGCTGGAGAGGCCCCAGAAAGCCCCTCTGCAGCCCGGCTCTGGCCACGAGCTGGGGCCAGGAGCACCTTGGAGCTCAGCCCAGCACGCACCAGCAGGGGATCCATCCCCTCCACACGGGCAGCTCAGTTCAGATCTAAGTTGTGTTTCGACTTGCATCCCTGTATAAACCAGAGGGATCTCCAAGCCACATGAAATCAGTCTGGACACAGATCAATACAGATGAAAACAGGATCTGGGCCCACTTCTACAACAGCACTCAGAGATTTTCTAAAAGCAATCTCTTTGTAACCGGAAAAAAATAATGTCATTCACCTATCTTCACTCATTACCATGCTAGTACCAATGATTAATCATTTTGATAGGATTCATATAAACACTGCCAAAAAACTACAAGCCAAGAAACTCAGTTTGGCAGCACAGTTCCCCATTTGTTGGGGAAACTTGGAGTTTCATATGGCAATTCCCATAGCTGCCCTTCCTCCCCAATTCCTCTCCCCTACCTTCCCAAAGTACTTCCCAAAGGGAAGTTTTCCACTATCTAACGATACCTATAAGAGCAAGAAGAGCTTCTGGTAACAGAGGCAAAAGGGTGGCTGCCTCGAGCGGGGTTTGTGCAGTGGCTCTGTGCAGCTCGGTGCAGCTCTGCACTTTCTCAGTCAGACACTCAGCACCTCTAGTCTTCTCCCAGAGTTATGTTAAATTGTTTGACAGCTCCTCAAATGTCAAAAGACACAAGCTGAACCTCTGGATTTGTCACACTGACAAGAGCAGGACCTCCTGGAGACAGAGCAGGACCTCCTGGAGACACCATCATTCTGCTCCGGAGATAAGTGTGACAGACGGCCCTTTCCCTTCCAGAATTCACCTGCAGTCGTCCACCCCCCACTTCACATACACAAGTTACTCTGCAACAGGAGAGCTGAGAGCATTATTTGATTTCAGTGCTTTTCCCATACATCCATAGCAGGCAGCCAATTCACATCCACATGGCTCAGGCTGTGGAGCCCTCGAGTTACAACTTATGGTTACAGAGGCAAGAGGAAGAGGCCACAGGGACAGGTCTGACGGGCTGACTCCATAGGCCACGTGCGGCTTCCGAAGCGACACTTCCACAGTGTGTCATTATCTCTAGCTAAAACATAAAAAGCAATTCAAGGGCAGGTGAAAAGCTGCAGTTGCAAAGGAGGTACTGCCTACATGGAAAGTTCAGGAATTGATCTTTGAAAGGACTACAAGCTTTGGAAAAATAAACATCTGCTGGTTTTAGAGTCTACAATTTACAGAAATATCTTCAGCAGGCCGGGCACAGAAGTGTGGGTCGCCCTCGGGCTATTAGCATGAACACTGAGCCCAGCACTCCAAGTTTTTGCTCACCAAACAGGCTCTGTGGTCATCAGCATGTACAAAAGGTCACATTTTCTGCTCAGAGGAGAAAAATCAAAAAGATTTGCTTGAACTGAGGAGTCAAACACTTTGTCTTCCGTAGATCTGCGCACACGCTGAGGTCCTTCAGGCACCCAGCATTTCTTTTAGGGACGAGGCTGACATGAGCCTCAAAGGAGCGTTAGCTCCATGTCCGTGTGTCGCTGTCCATGACACACGTGTCCATGTGTCAACACAGGCTCCCTGCAGACAGCAGGTGCTTCTGTGCCACCACAGCAGGCAGCTGCTCAGACCTGTAGGGAAAGGCAAGCTCCACTCCAACACCTACTGAGAGCTCTGTCCAACAGATCCTTCAGACTAACCCTGCAGCAAGGGTTGTGCTCTGCTGTGTCATGGTCTGTACACCGATCTGACTAAAAAAAGGGCACGTGATGTTTAAATACTCTAGACAACTTGAGAGACATTGAGCTGAGGTCAAAACAGAGTGCAAAGGGAGCTCCAAAGTGCAAGATTTCAACCCTTCACAGGTGATATTGGTTTGTTATTCATCACAGTTCATGCCTAAAGCTGAAGCACCCGACCAAAGCAAGGCAAGGAACCAAGAGCCATCCCATGTGTCCCAAAGCTGCAGAAACCACTGTCCGGAGTGATTTTCCAGAGTGAACCAACTGACTGGATTGTTTTGCTGCTTATTCCTGCCCTCCCCTACACTCTTCATAGATACAGTGACATCTGGCACATACAGGAAATGTACACATGGTTTAAAAGATAAAATGGATTCACAGCTGAATTCAAAGGACATTCTGCTGCACTGCTCTAACAGGGATAAACTCCTCATCCTAAATCACCAGCACGGACAATGGAAGGGGTTAGCAGCATGGAGATGTGTCAGGATTAAAACACTTCAACCTTGGCAGTGCTCAGAAAACACTTTGAGTGGCTCCAAACTGCAGTGCCCGGTGCACAGTGAGCCCTTGTCCCGGCGTGCCAGGAGCCACCTCAAAGCACCTCAGTGCTCCCCAGCTCCCCCTTAGATCACAGACTCCTGTGTCTCCGAGACGGGCTCCCACTGGAAGTTACTACAGGCACCACTCTGTGTTCTGGAGGAGTCATTTGTGCTCTCACTTTCAAGGGGGGATTGAGGAGCACTCTAAAGGCCTTTTGCACATCTTGTGATCTGAGGGGGAAAAGAGATGCAGGACAAACCAAGCGAGCCCACAAGCCACAAGCAAACCACAGACACGTAACAAGTGCTTTTCAAAAGCAGAAGCTTAATTTAGGGTAAATATCTCAGTAATATGCATTATCACAGGGTAATAATGAAAGACTTTTACCATAATCTATACCTCATCGACGTATAGATTATACAAAAAATCTAATAAAAAACTAATAAAAACAGTAAATAATAATCGTAAAACTCAATGATTTCATTTGCTTCTACTTGCAAGCAGCATTATTCAACCAAATGCACAAGTTGTATTTCAGGAGCAAGAAGTTAATGCAAGAAGTTAAGGCTCTGCCTAGCTTGGCAGAGCTACCTGCACTGTCCCAACAGCCACATCAGCAATAAATTATCCTAAAAACACCTTATTGTCCACCTTTCTTGTCAGCTTTGCACAGGCCACCTAGGCAGAAGTGCAGACAGTGCCTTAGGAGCTGCTGTGCTCCAAAGCACAACCACCCCCTGACTCCCTAGCTCAAGAGGACAACTCTCATTCACCTAAGGATTCCTCCCCTGCAAATCCCTAGCCAGTGGTACCTGGTGTGAGTTACTGCAGCATCTATAGAGCTTGGTGCTGTTGAAACAGGACTTTTGCCATAGTTAGGCAGGAAAACACTTTAAAAACTAATGAATGTAATGTAATGTAAGGTAATTAGTGTACCCCACGTAAGTGTTCTTCTTCCAGCGGAAGCTCTGCACTGTGGCAGTGCTTTGGGCAGTGTTAACACAAAACAGGCATTTAAGTTGACTGCTTATGCTCACTTTAATATGGCCTCCTGGATACATTTAACAGAAGTGACAGCATCCAAATCCTGCACACTCTGGAGGCCTTTCCTAGCACACGCCAACAGAAAAGCCCTTTCCATTCGTTCTCTATTCATGCAATCCCTGCAGAGAGGGGAACTCACTGCTGGCTATTCCTCCCCTCCCAACCCCACTGGCAAAGCGTGCTTGGGAAGCAGAGCTGCCAGCTTGGAGGCTTCATATCGTGTCAGTGCCCTCCGATACGGCCAGGTCACCAGAGCACAAATGTGTCCTCGTTTCCCATGGCCCTGCTGACTGCAGAGCTCAGTAAAACAGAGCCTGCTGCAACAGCTCACCTAGAAATGCTGCTGCCCGGTAAGGGAAGTTGAACAACATGTAGCCCAGCATAATCACAAATTCACTCTGAATTCACAAATTCACAACTCACACAGTTCACAAACTCACAATTCACACTGTTCACAAATTCACACTGAAAGTATTGCTGGGAAGATGACCGAAAAATATTAAATCGAGTCTCATTAACGAGAGCTACCCAGCTACAAACTACAGGCTCTCTAGAAGTCGCAGGGGCACCTTTAGTTTTATTCTTCAGTTCCAAGTCCCCATGACCAGTTAAGGCAGCCACTGTTCTCATGCTAAACAGGGGGCAGAGGAGGGTAAATACTCAAAATTCTTTCAAAACCTTTGCAGTCCACAGAGATTATGTAACAGTTACAGTGCTCCAGGACTACAGCATTTCTGTCAACATCAAGCACTTCTTCCCCTGCCATCCCTGTGCACAGACAGGAGTCCTGCAGCAATTGCTAATCGGCCTTCTAAGCGGTTGACGTGTGGAGCCAAATCCTGTGACAGGAGTCCCTAGTGAGGGCTGCTGCACTCGGCTGCGGGCTGCCCACACTGCGAGGCTTCAGAAAACACATTTACATATAAATGACACACATAATTGCATGTAAATTACATACAAGTACCTACAAATACACAGGTGGCACGTGCCACCCATGGCAGTCCCGAAAGACGCACCTCCTCAGAGCCCAGTCTCGCTGAGAGGAAGCCACACACAAAGCAGAAATCCGTGAAAATTCGGTCTCTTCCTGTGCACAGAACACTAACAGTGGAAAAGTAAGTAGAAATGCAGTCATAAATGACTACATACTGCTGAATAAAGGCCAACATCTATTCAACAAATTTCTGGGAAAGCAGCTTTGCCTGTACGAAGTCGGCTTGCACTGGAGCTCTGGCTCCAGTGTCTGAAGGTCTCCTATATACTGAGCTTTTCACAGGGGGAAGAGAGGCCCATTTTAAATCTCCTGCTGTTTTGCTACTGCTGATACAAGAAACTCAGCACAGCGCCGAGAATAAACAATCTGAGGATGCCAAGATGCTCAGCAGGCAGCAAGTGGAGAGCACTAGAGCTTCTGGCATCTGCCCATGCACCCATCCCAGACATCCAGATGTTTTCTCCAGGCAAAACTCCACTATTCCTAAACCTGCCCAGGGCTCTGGACATGCAGCAGGTCCCTAAGAGCAACAAGGCAGCAATTCCAAATCCCTGGTGCAGTCTGGAAACCCGACATCAACACCCTCTGCAACAGCAGTGACTTCAGGGAGAGCTAACAGCTGAACCAGTCCCACTGTGACTATTCCAATACATTTTAGGTATCAACAACAGCTGCACCATGGGCTAACCAAGTATTTGCAGGATTTATCAGAATTATGCAGCATTACTGAGTATTTTCCTTTTCAGTTAAAAATATCTATCCAGACCTTAGAGTCGTGAGAGAATTTGTTTAATATGCAGTTACATTTTTGCCACTGGTACCACTCAGAGTATGGTAAGATGCTGCTGCTTGGAAAAATCCACCCGGATTTTCTGCAGCACACAAGCTGTTCACATGACAACGGGAGAGATTGCCAGAAGTAAAACAAACACCTCTACAAGTGGCCACTGCGTCTGAAATAGAAGAAAAGAGAAGAATGGGGCAGCAGCTGGTTGAAGACGAGGCCTGCAGCTCCCCTAGAAGGCTCCTTGCAGGTTTCAGTGTTGAATCCCTTGTGCTGGTGCTTCTGCTGCTGTTAGTGAGTCATCTCACACGTCTGCTCGAGTTTTAAGCCCCTGTACAGCTGACCAGAGAATAAACTGATTGATTCTTGTCTATCATCTTTTCAAGCCTGTATGGGAGGCAGGCAGGTCTCCGAGCATAAGTTTTTCTGGATACCAGAATGAGTCTCTGGGAACCTCCCCTCCCTAACATCAAGGCACTGAGTTCTGCTCTTACCAGAAAATTTTCAGGGAGATTTTTGGGTATGAGATCCACAAGAGAACTTCCAGCTGTTTTCATTCCAACAGAAAACACACAGGCAACAGCCAAGGGACTCAAACCTCTTAACTCATGGTATTTACAGGACATACTAGGAGAGCTTTACAGTTGGACACGATGATCTTGAAGGTCTTTCACAACCATAATGATTCTAACTTTCTAGTATAGGGTTAGGTTCTGTTCTCAGTATAAGTCACTAGAGAATCAATAAGTTAGGTTATTCCTATATTAATAAGGGATATTGTAAAAATATATTTACACCCAGGCCAGCCCTATGGAAGTAGAGTAAACCAGTCTTCCATATGCTGTGGGATATATATTAGGAACAACATCCATTCCACTAGTCTGGCGATCTCCGAAGTACTGCTACTGCATTCGAACTGCTACCATCCGGCCCCTTCTGTATCCCTGTGCTTTTAGAGGGCACTAGGAAGGTTATTTTCAAATTAAGAAAATATACATACACCTCTTTTGAGTACACATAAGATCACCCTGAGTAATAAAGATGAATGATTTAACCAACCAACAAACTTAGCTTTGACTTTGAAAGGTCATGGTGATCAGGAGTGACACACACATACTTTTCCAAACCCCATATAAGATAAAAACAGCTTCTAATGCTGATTTTTTTGTTGTTCCTGAAAAAAAATCAATACTGCTTTAGCACAACTGAAAGTGGTGAGAGCCATGTCCACACAAGCAGAGGAGCAAACTAAACTGGCTTACAGAACACGGGAAAGTTCATTGCACTGAGTTCTGAATTACTTTGCTCTAAAAAATGAAATGCAGCAATAAAGTATTTGGCTACTCTATACATTCTAGATCTGCTAAATCAACTGCTTCTTGAGCTGTATATATACCAAGAATACGTATATATGTATAAATATGCGTGTGCATATATGTATACATATATATGTTCCTTCTTTGATAAATCTATAAACTCTTGCACTTCACTCTCATTTACTTACACACACACACACATACACAAAAAGTCATCTAGGGAGACAAAGAAGGCTAGAAAGTAGCTTCCCCTTTAACATCCTCATCTTTTTCACTTTAATAACTTTGGGCACCTCATGTCTGCATCCAGAAGTGCACACCATTCAGAAGCTGTACCAGGGAACTGTCAGTTCTGCATAATTGTCTTTAAAGTTGATGTATCACTCTTCCCTTTTGCTCTCAAGCTTAGGAATCAAGTTTTGTTAACAGTAAGCCTGTCCTGAAACATTGTTTAAAGAGCCTTTTGCAGTTTTACAAGTGGTGGGGAACAGAGTTCAGAGCTATCTTACCAAGCAGAAGCTCATGATGAACCTGCCTAGCAACCCTAAACCCCAATAAAACCAGGGAGTCCAGATTCCTCAAACAGTAGAAAGTGACCTTTCCTTTCCCACCATAAAACTACCCCCATCCCTTCTGTCCTATCCCTATTACAATGATATTCCTCATGACCCAGGAAGCTCCCCTCATGCCACAGCAGGGAGGCCCAAAACCACATGAATTCAGGTGCTAAATCTACTAAAAAACCAAAACCAAAACCACACACACCCGCAGCTTCACATCTACCACTGGATGGCTCTCAGACAGCGAGCTGGACACAGCAGCTTGTTCAGGGGCTGGCAGCAGGGCTGTCGGGAAGGATTCCTGGTGGCAAAACTCCAGATACTACTATTTTCATGCTGTCTCAAGCCAGAGAGCAGAATTCCTTTGGGAAGATGATGCTACAGCTTTGCCAACCTTCATCCTGGTGTTTCTTTCTGAAAAGTGGCAACAGTGGGAGTGCTACGTTCCTAGAGACCTGCCAAACACAACTCATTTTTATCAAAGAGGGGATGCACACACATATATACACATACATATTCTATATATATGTACAGCTCACGAAGCAGCTGATTTTGCAGCCCACAAACACGTTCAGAGAAGGAGAAAAAAAACAGTTGCACTTGCTACGAAAACCCTTGCCTTATAACTGCTCCTAAGTCACAGATTTTTGCAGACAAGTACAGAATAAGTCAAAGTTGTGGAGAAAAAAAAAAAAGCATAAACCAGTCACTGCACTACCCTCAGCACCGGCATTCTTTCTGCAGATACTCTTGAAGTCATCCTTGGTAATAAGAGCATCGAACAGCTAATGAAAAGTGTCATTTGAGAAAGACTGAGCTCCTTTGCCTCCATAAGGGCCGTTCCTGTATGAACTGTCCTTCCAGGTGTGCCGAGCTAACAAAGCACAGCCTACGGCACAGCACCTTTCCCCGGGCAGGACGGGCAGCATCTGTTCCCCCGGCTCAGCGCAGCCACCAGCGATGCCGTCCACCCGCTGCTCTCTGTTACGGCGCACGTGGCTCGGCTCGCCCGGCTGCAGCAACGTGGTGTTAATTACACCGATATCCCACACATACGGCTGCGCTCTCCCTCCCATGCAGGTGCAAAAGAAAAGCCCCTGCTGTCCTCAGCTAAAGGGAGCGAGTCGAGCGCTGCCTTGGTGCGTCGGGATGTGAGGTGCCAACGTGGTAGAGCTCCGTGCACAGTGTGGGAGCTGCTGCCCTTCCAGAGAAAGCACCCAAGGCACCTGGACACCCAGTTCTGTCTTTGTTGCATCCTAGATTTAACACCGTGCCCAGGGTGACCGGCCTTGATCCCTTATCCC